>JARK01000395.1:34747-56441 GCA_000688135.1 Ancylostoma ceylanicum
AAGGACGCGTGGAACCGCACCGCTAGCGCATTGGTCTTGCCGCTGACAGGTTACCACCGTGGGGCGCGGGGGACGTAGCCTCTGTCGCACGTCCATCGTGGAGGGCGCTGAGGAACGAGCTACTGACGTTCGCTCGCCGTCGAGGTCACAAAACAGGGCCGCCCAGCAGCTATCCCGTTCAAGCAAATCAATTGTCACGTTTATTGAGCTGTAAGGGTGTTATACTGCCTCTTATATTGCACAGCCTGAAAACTTTGCACTCTCTCACCCGGTGGCTGCTATGCTGTTATCAGAAGGCGCGGGTCCCGTCACGATTACCTGAAACTACTGAGTCTTTAGCCTTCTTCATTGGCGACTGCTTTCATGGTTTCGCCATTACACACGGTGGTGGAATCGCTATCGCGTGCTTGGGGGAGTGCTACAGGATGTGAGTCCCGAAATGTAAGCGTGTCTGAGTCCCTAAAAATCGGCAAACCGACTCACAGTCTGCTCATAACGTTTCCCATAGTCTATGAGTGCCGCCACGTTATGAAAGGATAGCAGTGTCGCTTGCGTGTCGTTCCGGCACTCACGCTGCATTGTTAAAGAGGTGTCGATTAGATAGCACAGATGGTAAGGCAGCAGATTATCAACAATAACGTCGCATTGGCAATTTTGCGATGACCAAGCCTTTTGCGGCTGATGTCCTTTTTTTTTGATAACACATTCAGCGAAAATATTTTCGCAGAAGTGCGATTAGCAATCTTCGTTTCATCAGGTAGTTGGTAAACTTGTTTGCCAGTCATTCAAAACTAGCCATGTGATTTGCACTGAAAATAGAGTAGGAGTGTATGCGCTCTTAATTAAAAAACAAATTCAAGTCATACAAAATAAACTAGTACCAAAAAAATGAATGCGAGTATTAATGTTGCAGGGATTTTATTTCTTATTGGAGTAATCACCAAAGGTGCTTGTCAACTCGATTGCTATCATGGGAGTGAGAACAATATTAGTAAAGCAAGTAGCGTGGTGAGTCGGTGGTTTCCGATTGAATCTGTTTTGGGCCAATGAATGAGCGAACCCTACGCTTATTTTCAAACACTGCAATTCGAGTTTGGATTGNGAATTCAAGTCATACAAAATAAACTAGTACCAAAAAAAAATGAATGCGAGTATCAATGTTGCAGGGATTTTATTTCTTATTGGAGTAATCACCAAAGGTGCTTGTCAACTTGATTGCTATCATGGGAGTGAGAACAATATTAGTAAAGCAAGTAGCGTGGTGAGTCGATGGTTTCCGATTGAATCTGTTTTGGGCCAATGAATGAGCGAACCCTACGCTTATTTTCAAACACTGCAATTCGAGTTTGGATTGGAACGCTTCCGCTCGGAAATAGGTTCGTCAATATTCTAAACACGTTCAATACAAAATTAGATACAGTAACAGCCACTGCTACAGTCTGTGTTTTCTGTATAATCCAGCTGCCGAGACCACTCTCGCGCGTCAAACATGTACTACTGCAGTTTTTGCAACGAATCCCTCCGTAAAGAGAAGCATGGAACATATAGCATCCTACAAGGTGACCCAAAAGTCTTTCGCTAACTTTCAATTGCTTCGAAAACTACATGATGAGGTAGGATATCCAAATTACAGCATCGGCTGCATAACATAAGAAGACCAGTAGCAAAAAAATTGCTACTCTAATCCCAGAAATCCATGTCTTCCAGGTGTTATGAAAGAGGGAAAGCACATCAAAGCAGAGTTGGGCGTGGATTTCGGCATCTCGTTACCACCTCCTGCTAGGTCTTCTTCAGAAAAGTCCTCAGGACTCAAACTATTGTATAGATTCCCTTGAATTCTCACCTTTCAGAACTCATATGCTCTAGCCTGGGGATTTAGANGATATTCTAATCACGTTCAATACAAAATTAGATACAGTAACAGCCACTGCTACAGTCTGTGTTTTCTGCATAATCCAGCTGCCGAGACCACTCTCGCGCGTCAAACATGTACTACTGCAGTTTTTGCAACGAATCCCTCCGTAAAGAGAAGCATGGAACATATAGCATCCTACAAGGTGACCCAAAAGTCTTTCGCTAACTTTCAATTGCTTCGAAAACTACATGATGAGGTAGGATATCCAAATTACAGCATCGGCTGCATAACATAAGAAGACCAGTAGCAAAAAAATTGCTACTCTAATCCCAGAAATCCATGTCTTCCAGGTGTTATGAAAGAGGGAAAGCACATCAAAGCAGAGTTGGGCGTGGATTTCGGCATCTCGTTACCACCTCCTGCTAGGTCTTCTTCAGAAAAGTCCTCAGGACTCAAACTATTGTATAGATTCCCTTGAATTCTCACCTTTCAGAACTCATATGCTCTAGCCTGGGGATTTAGATTTGGGCTACAAAGATTGAAGCAATTAGGTGTGCCCACGTTCCATCCTTTCAAAACAGTTTTGACATGTCTGCTTGATATCCACCTTTTCTAAACATCCATCGTTGGGTTCCGCCCTGAATTTGATCTTATTGAAGTGGTTTGTCCCATCGACCTCTTTAACAAAGCGCCGTAAGCACGAAAACAGCAGGCATCTCTTTAACAAAGCGCCGTAAGCCCGAAAACAGCAGGCATAGGGGGGTCATAACGTGGCGGCACTCATAGACAATGGGAGCCCTGATGCGCAGTCTGTGAGACGGCTGGCCGATTTTTAGGGATTCAGACACTCTTTCGTTCTGGGACCCTCAACCCATGACACTCCGCCATGGATGCGATAGCGGTTTCGTCATCGTCTTTAATGGCCGCTGGCGGTCTCGCAGCCTATGGGTGAGACATTGTTTACAGTTTGCAGGCTGTGCAATACGGAGCAGAATAATACCCGACCAACTTATTTACACAAACCAGAGCCTTGCAGTGGGCTCCGGCGGCCGCGACGCGTTCGTCCGCGTCCNCGCCATGGATGCGATAGCGGTTTCGTCATCGTCTTTAATGGCCGCTGGCGGTCTCGCAGCCTATGGGTGAGACATCGTTTACAGTTTGCAGGCTGTGCAATACGGAGCAGAATAATACCCGACCAACTTATTTACGCAAACCAGAGCCTTGCAGTGGGCTCCGGCGGTCGCGACGCGTTCGTCCGCGTCCTCCACGGTAGCCCGGCGGCTGCGACGCGTCCGTTCGCGTCCGGCGGCTGTGACGTGTTCGTCTGCTTTGCTTTGGGTTATCAGTGGTGCGAACGTCACGGTACAGGTCTTCTTGGTGAAGGACTGCGAAAAACGACAGGCTACGGGTCCGCCTTGTCTTCAGAACTCACCGTTATGCGCTAATTGTCGCTCAGGGTCTGGCAAAGAACGGAATACTGCCCTCTTGAGGTTACGATCCTCGGGTGTATCCAAGCATCCTTATCTTGTATTCCAAAGCTATCACGACGTAAAACCGCTTATAGCTTATTGGAGGCAATACAGAGTAGTAGTGTTGGAACACGAGTAGGGTTATATGATCACAAGAAGACTGCTACGGCTTAGGTGCGGGCTCCCAGTATCTTTCATTTGCGCTTCTCGCAGATCATACAACCCACCTGAAGAAGAAAGAGCAGCAACGTAATGTGAAACGAAATGTAAATGTCAAACAGATTCTAAACTAAAGATAAAACTACGCGCTGTGTATTGTGAACAATCCAAATTCCTCACAGCATTGCAACAATTGAGAATCAAAAGTTGTTAAGCGTTTTCTCGAGACGATCTTATGTAATTCTGTAATTCTGCAAGATTTTTGAGAGAATTGTGAAAAAGCACATGGTTGATCACCTCTAAAAGAACAATATAATCCGAGAATAGCAGCATGGTTTTGTCCAGGGCAGATCGGTTGAAACTAATATGCTAGATTGCATCAACGATCGGATCAATTTGATTGATGAAANGAAGCACATAGTTGATCACCTCCAAAAGAACAACATAATCCGAGAAGAGCAGCATGGTTTTGTCCAGGGCAGATCGGTTGAAACTAATATGCTAGATTGCATCAACGATCGGATCAATTTGATTGATGAAAATAAGTGCTGTGACGTGATATATTTTGATTTTTCGAAGGCATTTGATAGAGTAAGTCACAAAAAGCCTATCCATAAGAGTGAAAAATTGGGAATCCATCCTAAATTGTGCAGATGGCATGAACAGTATGTAACAGGTAGAACTTTCCAAGTTAGAGTCAGAAATGAATATTCAAGTATAAGACAACTAAAGAGTGAAGTACCTCAGAGAGGTACTTTTGCTCTCGTAACATTTACGGAGTTCTCTTCCTTCTAGCTCCAAATAGAGTGAAGTGAACTCCAATTAGAGTGAGTCATAAGTTTTAGGAATATTTCATTTGCTTTCCTCGAAGGACAACAGCTCGCGATTTTTCCGTGGAATGAACAACTGTGACCCTAGACGATATGGCAACAAATGCCTATGCTGCGGTTGTCCCTGTCGTACTGTGCTCGGTTCTACAACACAAAAAAAGGTCGCCAGCTCGCATTTTAGTTCATTCTTGGGACTCACTCGTTCGTCTCTCAGCAACCTTGGAGATTTCTGATTCCTGCTCTTCCGAAGTGATATCATGCGACACGAAGGAGTTGGGAGAAGTTCCATCCCCAACTAGACGTGACAAAACCCAACCAACTTCATTTGCAGGCGACTCCAGGCCTCCAACACTCTGTGGTTAAGGCTACACAAAAACCGAGAATAGAGCTAAAAGCTGTCACGCAACCTATGTGTGGGGCGAAATATCCCTGAATAGTAGTGCCATGTGACATTTGTTTTCAAGCACCAAATCGAGAGAAAAGCAACAAAGACCGAAAATGGTTAGAAGTGTAATTTTGCTGAACTAATGTCATTCAGTTCCTGACCCTCAATCGTTTCCTATTTTCGAATTCCATGGAAACTTGAGTGACGCTTCTTGAGGAAATCTGCTTGGCCACCTGGCCAACAATGTGTCAAAGAAACGTGCCCCTTCAAACATTAGGTTGAGTCAAAAGTTCTCGGACAAATTGACAATATTTTTGTTTCTCTTGCAATTTTCAAACGATAAGTGCGAATCATTTGAGGCATGCCCCAAAGGCATCGCTGGTCTTCTGCCNCCAAAGGGCTGGTTCGGTATGTTTGTTAGTATGCAGTTTTAAGCGCCTTTTATACTCTATCGAAAGGTAGTTAGCGCATTCCATTTACTTGGCTCATTGCTGAGTTATGGTCCCTAGAAGTCATCACTACCACATTGTCCGAGGACTTTTGACTCAACCTAATACCTTAGAAATTGCATTAGAGAACAGTAGCCGATTGGAACAATTAATTCATCGATCGCTCTCTTTTTCTTATTGGAGAGTACCCGTATGGCCGCTCAGAATGCAGGCTTGAGACTACGAAAAACTCTTCTTCTCCATTCCATCACGCTATCCTTGAAGAACTGGAAAACTGTGCTAAAGCATATTTTTGCATAGCAGACCGAGTTTTGTAGTGAACGGAGACTTGATTGCTGTGTGGAAAAGAGGAAGGATCATCGATGAGTACTCTGAAATTCAATGGCGACCTATTTGGCGAGAGAATGTGTTTGGCAAGACATTTTACAGGTTAAAATCTTATTTGGCAGGATATTTTCCGGGAGAATGGACCACAGGTATGTTAAGCGATACAAGAGGCGGGAGATTAGGTTGGCGACACATCTTCCGGGTGTTTGGCGAGACAAATGGTGACGGAATATGTTGGCGACGCATTTTCCGGGTGTTTGGCAAGGCAAATGGCCTGAGAAGATGTTGGCAACCCATTTCCCTGGAGAAGCACAAACGACACTTCGGGTCTTGAGTGGATGCGTCGGTTCAGCTACCAAAGTTTGAGGTACGCGTTGCAGAACACAGGCATACAATGAGCTAGAATTCTCAGCTGCTACCAATCCAAGTCAAGATTTTTGATCGAGGATGTCTCCGCGATCCCCGGTGGACCGCATATCGTAGCGCACGGTCGGCTGGATCCAGCGGATTCTAACGACATCCAGAAATGCACGACGTTGGCCGATCCCGGTGAGATTCAGGAGCTACGTGCCGTCGTGCACGGCATCGATCGATGTTGCTAATCCAGTTCCCCAGATCCGAGGTACATCCTGGATCTGATCCACACCTGTTGAAACGTCAAGTGCAGTGCAAAAGGAACGGCTTATATGATGAGGCAATAATCAGGGCTTGCATGAAGACACACTTGGTGAGGTTCGGCGACCCATTTGGCGAGGTTTGTATGGCGACCAATTTGACAAAGTTTGCATGACGACCCACTTGGCAAGGTTTGTATGGCGATCAATTTGGCAAGCTTCGTATGGTGACTCATTTGGCGGAACATCTTGTTTGGCAAGATATCAGGTTGCTGCGAAATTAGTTGCCGAAATAGACAGCCCAGTTGAAAATGCTGTAACTCTGTTCAAACTCAACTTTATTTATCAAAATGAAGTCCTTCAGATTCTACACATCTCTGTCAACTATCCGGCTATTCACTTATGCCTTTACAATAGAAACTGAGATCACAAGATTTTAAGAACTCTTGGAAGGCAATTGCAACATGCTCCAAATCAGGAAACTGCTGCTGACGCAGGTTTGCTTCGAGAGCTCGGAAAAAGTGATAGTCGGTAGGAGAGAGGTCTGGAGAGCAAGACGGGTGAGGGAGAACCTCGATGCCTAACTGCGTCAGTTTTTGCCGGGTGAGTTTTGAAGTGTGAGGCCTAGCCTTATCCTGGAGCAGGACAGGCCCACCTCTGTTTACCACTGCCGGCCACATTTTTCGCAACTTTTCATACATCAGGTCTAAGTCACAACAGTAAGACTCTGATGTAACAGCCTGACCAGGTTGCAGAAGGCTATAATGAATAACACCCTTACAACACCACCAAACTGTCAACATAACCTTTCTAGAGTGAAGATCTGGTTAAGGGAAGCTTAGAGGGATAGAGAACTTGTCTACGCATACATAGCCACGTTTCTTATTATCAGATAGGAGCCACTTTATCTACAGTTATTAAACGGTCAAGAAATGGCTCGTTTTCCTGGCAAACGAGGAGGTTAGAACAGATCTCGTAGCGGGTGGATTGCTTGTCATTGGTTAGATCATGGGGTGTCCACTTTTGCATTTTTCTCACCGTGCCAGTGGAGGCCAAATGTTTTGGAACTGTAGCATAGTGAACCCCCAGGCCTGCCGCCAACGTACGAGTAGTAGTATCGGGTTTCGTTTCCATCGCTGCTCTCAGTGCTTGATCGTCCAGCGACATCCTTCGACCACGACCGGGTTTATCTTCGAGATCAAAATCGCTGGAAGAGAATTTTGCGAACCAGCACCTAGCTGTCCTTTCGGAAAGAGTGTCCGTGCCAAAAGCAAGCGCTATATTACGGGCTGCTTCTGCTGCAGAATGGCTGAATTTGAACTCGTACAACATGATCACTCGAAAATCGCGTCGGCTCCCCACTTTTCGCGACCCTATAAAAAAGTCCAGGGAAAAGCTAGCCAGATTATTGAAGATGCATCTGAAATAGCAGAACAAACGCTACCAAGATTAGCACAAGTTGGCTTGAAGTTGTTGAATTGGGCAAGAAAAAAGTATTTTTTCAGGCATACCGTGAAACGGCAATTATTTTCGCAACAACCTTATATCTGGCGGAGTTCGTTTGCTTGGCTAGTTGGCAAACACGATTCCTAGGTTGCCAAACAAACCTCGCCAAATAGGTCGCCATTTGACTTCAGAGTTGGACTGGTTTGTGGTACTTCTCCCTATGAGGAAATTTGTGCTCTTGACTCTAACGAACGTTTACATTTCTTCAACAATATGACGATGACGTACATGCACTCAGTGTAAGAATTTCGTGTAAGCAAAGCCACTCTGAAGAAGAGGTTTTGAAAGAAAGGAAAACAACAGGAAAAAACTCCGCAATTTTTGGGACATACACAATCAATGGCAGATGTAAAATTTCCACACCACTATTTCACATTATTCAATTTTACTGTTTTTGAAGAACTCTGAATTTCCACAAAAAATAGGCATCCGCAAAAAAAAATAAGCGCATAGTTCTGGGCACACGCCGGAGACCCGGTTGCTCATAAACTTTTTCCACTAGCCACCGCTGTTTATTTTGTTGAGGGTGTTTCCTTGTAATGTTTACATAGCAATTCAGGGTAACTGTGTTTTGTATCAGCACTACAACTCTACCCAATGTTATAGAGCAAGTTTGATCTACGGATCCAAAGCCATGTTTGGATATAAGGTAAGAGTTAAGAATTAAAAGTAGCTTTGAGAGAAATTTGATCTCTGAGATTGTGAAATATTAGGGTGTTCAATTGGAAATGCGCGTTTTAGCAAAGCAAATGGAAAAAAATATTTTTTTTGAACAAAGCTACAACACCGCAGTCCAAGTTCAGTGGAGAATTAGTGTTGCTGAATCTTCGACATCTTCCACACAGAGAGTGAGCCCTCTCTCATGGAATGTCGCAGCGCCGTGACCTGAAATAGTTGCTCACCCTGACTTTGGTTTCGTCGCAAATTTGGAATTTTTACTTCTCATGTAAGGCTTGACCGAGGCGAGCAAGTGGTCGCTTGATAGCGCAAAGTCTGGCTATTACGCGGTCCCAAGTGCGACTCCCGATTCTAGATCTCAAGAACATGGCAGTCGAAGAATGGATTTGTAGTCAGGATTTCGGGCTAACTCACGCTCTAGCGTTGATAAAAACGAATACTGCGACCATGGTAGCTCATTAATTGTGAAGGCCACCGCAGAAGTGAGGAGTTAAAAATATTCATGAGCCTACCTCGAATGGCTGAGAGCGACCTACTGTAAGCACTTGGAATCGGATGCGGCATGAACGGAGGTGCTTCCAAACTACGTCGTGCTGCCTTCATCGTGTCCATTCCGCAGTGTATGCATCCTAAAAGTATGCATCCTAAAAGTACGCGATGTCCATAGTGGTAGTGAATATCGTATATATCTACAGCCGATTTCGAATATTCGTATCGGTGTTTTGTCGAGTCGATATCAGTAACTAGTAGTTAGTAATGAAGTGTAAATTTCCCAGCAAGCTAAAGAAAACGCAGTTCAATAGCATTGCAATCCATTACTTAGCAAGCCTTAAACTGGTTACACTTGTGATGATTACTAAGGGAATGAAAATGTGGTGGGCGTTGGGAATAACATCTCTCTCCACGAGCACCGGAATATGTATGAGGAATCTATCGCTGGTTTTCTGAGTGTTGAGTATTCTCTTTTCTAAGAATCCAGCGTAAGATACGGAGACGATTCTAAAGCCACTTTGTTGTGTTGGCTTTCGTCCGTTTTCCTTTCTCAGTGAAATGTAGGGACAACTCGTTGTAATCTTCCTAGTTTTGGAAGTGAAGCATATTTCTGTTCTTTGACAACCAACTCTGATTTCCTTTCCAACAGCGGATCAGATTCTATGGTGACGTTGAATACACACACAATTGGATAGACTGCTTCAACGTTAGCTTCCGATTGCAATTCCGCCAATTTTAAGGGTCGATAAAAATGTCAAGCTATTCGACAAATAGTCAAATTATGGTCTTTTCCGAATAGTCGATATCTTGAAAGCTCAATTTTTCGCTTTCGAAGCTTTCAAAACGAAAAAAAATTTCGAATATGTAAATCTGGAATAGCAGCTCAGCCTGGACGAATCACAAACCTGTGTTCCTAACGCGGACTAGGGTAAGCTCATGTTCATCCAAGTATCCTACTATTACTTAATTGGCAGTTCATGTGTGTGTGCACGAGAACCAGCCATTGTCGTCAAAAACAAACTGCACCATTGTGTTCAGCGCGTCCAGTTATGTANAAAAGTACGCGATGTCCATAGTGGTAGTGAATATCGTATATATCTACAGCCGATTTCGAATATTCGTATCGGTGTTTTGTCGAGTCGATATCAGTAACTAGTAGTTAGTAATGAAGTGTAAATTTCCCAGCAAGCTAAAGAAAACGCAGTTCAATAGCATTGCAATCCATTACTTAGCAAGCCTTAAACTGGTTACACTTGTGATGATTACTAAGGGAATGAAAATGTGGTGGGCGTTGGGAATAACATCTCTCTCCACGAGCACCGGAATATGTATGAGGAATCTATCGCTGGTTTTCTGAGTGTTGAGTATTCTCTTTTCTAAGAATCCAGCGTAAGATACGGAGACGATTCTAAAGCCACTTTGTTGTGTTGGCTTTCGTCCGTTTTCCTTTCTCAGTGAAATGTAGGGACAACTCGTTGTAATCTTCCTAGTTTTGGAAGTGAAGCATATTTCTGTTCTTTGACAACCAACTCTGATTTCCTTTCCAACAGCGGATCAGATTCTATGGTGACGTTGAATACACACACAATTGGATAGACTGCTTCAACGTTAGCTTCCGATTGCAATTCCGCCAATTTTAAGGGTCGATAAAAATGTCAAGCTATTCGACAAATAGTCAAATTATGGTCTTTTCCGAATAGTCGATATCTTGAAAGCTCAATTTTTCGCTTTCGAAGCTTTCAAAACGAAAAAAAATTTCGAATATGTAAATCTGGAATAGCAGCTCAGCCTGGACGAATCACAAACCTGTGTTCCTAACGCGGACTAGGGTAAGCTCATGTTCATCCAAGTATCCTACTATTACTTAATTGGCAGTTCATGTGTGTGTGCACGAGAACCAGCCATTGTCGTCAAAAACAAACTGCACCATTGTGTTCAGCGCGTCCAGTTATGTATGAAAAGGTTGCAGATTTCGAATTTTATCATGATCTGCAGGTGTTTCTGTACACGCTTCGTTGCTTGGAAGACCAATAGTTGTTTACATCTCTGTTTACATCTCTGACTAAGTGTTGGTGTTTATTGGTCAGTGTTTGCCAGGTCATTTGAAAGATAAGATGCGGTTGGGTATTTTTCAGAGGAAAGCAGAGAAGAAGGGAGAAAGGAAGGATGAGAGGAGCGTTACCATGCGCTCCAAAGCAGGGTACTAAAAGTAGTGTGGTAAGGGTGCGCCGGCGTCTAGAAGCATGAAAATGCCAGGAGACGGGTCCAACGATGTGATAAGGATGCGAAGACATCCAAAAGTGAGGAAACACCTTGAAACGGTCTAACGGTGTGATAAGCGTGCGCCGACGTCCAGAAGCAGAAAATGCCTGGAGACGGGTCCAGCGATGTGATAAGCGTGTGCCGGCGTCGGATAGTAGGGAAACATTTGGAGTTGGGTCCAACGCTGTAAGGGGGCATCGGCGTCCAAAATTGGGAGACGCCGTGAGCTGGCTCAAAGCGCCCTTAGTCAGATGATCAGACTTTTTCCGGAAAGTTGGGAAGAAATTGCAAAAAGTTGTACATACCTATTATTACTTCGATTCAGAGGAGCCCTGATCCATTTCCACTGTATTCAGTTACATGAATAACCGGCTGTTGTAACCATGATGGTGAAAATGATTGCCCTTTTCAACTAAGAAGATATTGTCTGTATATTTCGAGGTGTCCGATAGCATGCTGCGCGACCCGGCTGCCTGGTGGCGGCGTTCCAGCTGCCGACCAGCTGATCGACGATCGATTATGGACGCCGGCAATCGCATCGGGTGAGTTTCGTTTATGTTTATCATGGTCGGCCGCTGGAACGCCCCAGCAAGGAGCCGCGTCGCGCACCATGCGGTGCGGCTATCGGACACCCCGAAATATACAGACTGTAAGTTTTCATTAACAAGTTTCACCGAGTTTCAATGCGTAGTTATAATAGCATTTGAAATTAATGCTGCATAGTAACCTCCATGAGGAAACGAGTCCAAACAAGGGTGAATACCGTGAATCCGTGATTCCGTGATACCCCTTGCCAACCATTCCCCCCCTCTAAACCCCCTCCCCCTTCTTTACAAAAAAAATTTCCACCCATTTTTTTTTCTTTCAACTCATTTTTCCAAAATAAATTTCCGTGATTCCGTGATTCCGTGATCCGCGATTCCGTGATTAAGTGATCCGTGATATTTTTCTTTCTTCTCTTTTTTTTTAAATCTAATTTTCTCCTAGAAATCCTTAACATTCCCCAATATCTTTTTTTTCTCTCCCATTATTTCCCGTTCCCCCCTATCTTCATAATTCACCCCAACTTCCTCCTCATAATTTATTTATTCATACCGAGAATTAACCGAGAATTTACTGTTGCTTTCCCAATATATTCACTTCTTTTCATACCCCTTTTCTATTTATTTATAGTTTCTTTAATATTTACCGTTTTTACCATGCGCTAAATAAATTCAAGGACTCTATCGCCACTGCTAGCATTGTACAAAATGTACANGGTCGGAAATCCACCAGACCAAGTGAAAAAATGGTCAGGATTATAAGTGATTCGCGATCTATATGCTGTTCAGAAGCCAAAGATTAATGGTCAGATTTGTTACAGTCAATCGTTTTTGCGTACAACAGCAGCATTAACGACTCAACTGCCTACAGTCCATTTTTCGTCATCCACGGGAGAAATCCCATAACCTGGACAGACATTCTCCATAAACTACCAACATCTCTAACCTTTGCCACAGATAGTTTTGCCGGCCAGTTTGCGGCAGCTTTGCGAAGAACAATTGTGGAAGTGGCGATCAATATCACGACAAAGACGGCTCTGTACAAAGTTGGATACGACTACCAAAATAAGGTATATAGTAAGGAACTTTCCATTGGCGACTTAGTTCTTCTACATGACGACACTGTGCGTCTCAAATTGTCGATCCAATGAAAGGGTCCGTTTGAGGTAATAGCAATAAATCGCCCAAATGTAACAATAAGAAGCCTGTCTTCAAAGGCGCCACTTCAAATTGTTCACATTAATAGGCTTAAAGTGTATTTTAGCAGAGCGAAAGAACGTAGTGTTTCTGACCAAAATCAGCAACAAATTCGCACCCAGGCGGAAACACTACGGTCTACCGCTTCTCCACAAAGGCGTTCAGAGCGCCTCCAGAAAAAGAGCAATAGACACATTGTCTAGCTTCTTTTTTTCCATGGAGAAGTAGCGGTATCTATCTCAAAAACAAACATATTTTTATCCCAGATAGATACAGTTGCTTCATCGGTAAGCTCACTTTTACACTTCTGCCCGCGACGCTGCGACATCCACAAAACAATTTCTTTGAATTGGCGGTTCAGACAAAAAAAACCCTCTTAGGCTGCTACAAATTTTTTTTTACTACAACAAAATTACGCCCCTGTAACTGGCGCTAGGGAAGTGTCCCTCTCGAGTCAATGACTTGAAAAATCCTTGTTGTACAAATATACATGCAAATAATTCAATCTCAATTCCTGTACTCAATAGCAAAAACAAACTAAAAAGTTTTGTTTTTTATTATTGAGAAGTAGTTCAACAAATTTCGTTTTTTTAAACCTTTGTTTGTACATTTTTTTACAACATTCTGTACTGTATTTCCATTTTTATAGTTGATTTTTTTCCACTGTTGTATTTTTTCTTTCTTTTTTTCATCAGTCACAGTTATCTTCAACACATGTCACTCTAAATTCCCTTCAACGTGATAACCTTCATGCCATTCCATCAAATGGCACTGTTTCGCTCCAATCGCCGTTCAAACCATCCTCCATTCCACCTCATGGTCCATTCACTTTGCTCCATTGTTGCTCCGTTCCTCTTAGCTCGAGGACGAGCTTATACTTCCATGAAATGTAGGCAAGGGTCGTATTCCTTGATCCCCGAGCCGCATTCGAGACTTATCAAAATGGACGCCGCGAAGCTCTGTGAACCAGCTTCCCAACAGCAGACGAACCGATGCCATGAAATGAATGGAGTGGAAATACAACAGAAAGCTCGAGGACGAGCTTTTTCAACGAACGGACATGTCGAGCCCACGAGTTGATGTGGGCGGAGCCAGTCATCAGATGAGAGTGAGATGGCCTGGTGACCGGCGGCCCTTCCCCTTGGCTCTCATGAAGCCACGCCCCTTCTTGTGTAATTAAAATATTATTCATGTCTTAAGGATAATATATATATATTAAATGTGTTATGTGATTTATTAACCCTACATCACGGGTGGAAAGCTTCGAGTTAAGGACATGCGCAATCCTTAAGCTTGACAAACTACAAAGGGGCTGTCAGTACCGGAAGGCGCATTTGAACTGAACAAACGTTCAGAACAACTTTAGAAAAATGTGTCATGTTGTCTTCGTTAGAAATAGAAATGTTCATAACGTGAAAATAAAAGAAACATACCCATCCATTCCTAAAATTTAATCCATTTGAAGTATTATCCTAGTTCATGCGATTTGATGTTTCAAAGGGTTCGAATCCTTTTTCAACCGTTTAAAAATGAAGAGAAAATTCAAAAGATGCCACCCAATTCAGGATATGCCAACTAGAAATAACAAACATCCGCAAGCAGATGATGCCTCCGGGTTTGACACGTCTGTCCAGTGCAAATGTTGATGCGAAAAGAATTACAAGCAAACTGTGAACCTTGATTTCAATTATTTATCTGAAGTCTTTTGATTTCACAACGCTAAGAACATGTGCTCTCATACGTTCTCATGATACTGCCTGGCTGTCACTGACCGCTGGCGCAGAGTGTGCATTTCCATGGGGCATCGTTAGCCACGCGCTTTTTCCGACGGGACCCGAACGCTACACCGCCACTGCCGTTAACACTACGCCGCCGTCAGTACCAGCATGCACAACAATATTTTCCTCATTGTTGTTTTGTCCCTGTCTCCCCCCTCCAAGTTGCCATTCTTCGACAATGATTATGTCTTCCGAAGGATTCTCTTCCCACTTCTCATCAAGAAACTTCCAGATGTTATCTTTTAAGAAGTGAGGACGTGGATCTGTGATGTTTGCGATGACCTTCATGAGGGGTAAATAGACGTGCAGCACCCCTGCTTTGGTTTTCTCTTTCTAAAAAAAACCTGGTTCTGTCCTCAAACACCAGGAAAGATACACCTGCAGATCTGATAGGATCAACAAAATTTTTTGAAAATACTATGAACTCGATCAAGGCAAATTGTTTTTGCATCGACTTGTGCGCATCATTGGACAATTCTTAGAAGTTAGGCAATTTGTTTCTTAACTAGTTGCCAACAATTCATTCTTTGTAAGAAGAGAAATGAAGGACGAAGCAGGGAAAACTCGGCCATGTGCTCTCCGTCCAAGATATAACATATGCGTCCAAGACTTGTCCGGGTTAGGGTAGATATCAAATTGGGCTGCCGCCTTCAGCGAAATGGTCATGCTCCGCACAATCCACATAGCATACACGCATAATTCCTCGAAAAGTAATGAATGAGGCAGCAACAGCAAGAACACTCAATGTATCTCATTTCAAGGAACTGCCATTCTGTGGCGTCTACGTGGAAGGAACTCAATTCTATGCTGTATGCTTGTGTAACAAAGATTATTGCAACACTGCCGAAAAAATGGTGGTTAGTGTTAATTTCTGATTACATTCCTTTTGGAAATGTTAGAGCGAGATTCATCGAATAGCTTTTCTTGGAAGTTCAGCTTCAATCAAAATATGTGAGATCTGTTACTTGCAAGGATTCGCCTCTAGACTACAAAAGACCGAGATCTCTATATCTNCAATTTCTGATTACATTCCTTTTGGAAATGTTAGAGCGAGATTCATCGAATAGCTTTTCTTGGGAGTTCAGCTTCAATCAAAATATGTGAGATCTGTTACTTGCAAGGATTCGCCTCTAGACTACAAAAGACCGAGATCTCTATATCTCTGTCTTTTTCGTAAGGCTAAGCAGAGCACAGGCTTGAATGAATGTTCTCAGGATTATCTTGCGCTAGTTGAATTAGGATGGTGAAAAATCTTACGCAGAATTTTCGAAATTGCCGAAACTTTCAATTCTTATTCGGTACCATGACCTACCATAGGTATCGTTCTCTTTCAGAGGTCGTACCGCTCCATAATTAATTTTTAAGTAATTAGGTAGTAGAGAGGTGCTTCCATGTGTCTTTTCCTCCCTTTTTCCCACTATTCGAAGAATTTTGCACTAATTTCCTTATGCGCTATAGAAGAAATCGCTGCTATAGACTGCTTTGTCATATCAGCGATGATTCCGGTTCAGCTCATAGTTCGCTGGTTGGGTCATGTGCTGTGCAGCAAAATCACCTCTTCCATCTTCCCTCCTGTATTCAGAAGCTCAAGCTTTTCTGCTCATGTTGCAGTGCGACTCGGCCATATCAATTCATATACTAATTCTCCGCCCACTTACGTGACGTGGGAGATCCTACGCTTTATTTAGAGTGAGATCCAAGCTACAATGGAATTCGTTCAACAATACAATCACCATTGTTAGTCACTAAAAGGTTCTACCTAATGAGCAGGTCAGCGATTTCTTTCTCTCAGAACTGGGAAGAGTGGGGATCAAAGAAATCGCTGACCGCCCTCTCAAGATCTTCAGCTTTGGTAAATTTTTTCTTGGCTAGGAATGCTGCTAAAGGGGGTGAAATGAGTGACAGGAACCGTGTCCTAGCCTAGCTCCTCCAATTTCTCACATGTTCCTTCAGCTACATGGGCCTAGCATTATCGTGGAGGAGATGAACAGAGGCTCGTCTCGGCCGTCTTTCTCGAACAGTGTCCGCTCCGTCTCAGCGCTGCTGTAAGTGCCACTGAAGTATCGATCGCCTGAACGACACGCTCCCATTCTTGACAATGAGGTAATTGCAGCTCAAATGATGTTGCAGCGTAGTGTCATTAGACTCGACTCAACTTGCTTCATCCAGGTTTTCTTTAAGCCGCCCACTGCACTTCCCACCGCGTACGTGGTTTCCTCCAGAGGAGACTGTATGGAGGTCGGGTCGTTCATTCTGCAGACATTTCCAACCAACGTAGTCATTCGGATTTGCTCTTCCGCCATCGATTGGTGTTCACAACTGGCACGAATTTGTTCGTAGCGGATGCGGCTAAGGTTATTCATTCCGAGAATCTAACAAGGACACCGCATTTGCAAGGTCTCAAGTTTGTTTGGATTTAGCTTCTGCAGCGTCCCTGTTTCAGATCAGTGCAGATGGATTGGCATCACTAGTGCTCAAAACAGGCGCATTGTCGTCATTAGCGAGATGCCAATTTCTTCCGGACACCATTCTAGGCAAGCGAACACTGTGGAGGCCTTTGCAATACTGCTCTTGATCTCTGCTGTCTACGCCACCTTCTTCTCCTCCACAAGACATCCAAGGTGCTTGAACTCCTGGACTTGCTTGAGTTTTACTCCCTCGTGGTAGACGCTGGATTTAGAACTATTTGTTGTCATTATCCTCGTTTTGTCTCCATTTATTCTTAGTCCGTGTGACTCTGCAATTCCCGCAATTGAAGAAAGTATATCCGTTGCCGTTGCGTCAGCATCCGTTTTTGCGAATATCGCGTTGTCGCCCACGAACATCAGGTCAGTGCGGAATTGATTGTCGCCATACTGCGCTCCGCTTCTGCCATCGAGGACTTTCCCCATGATGACATCGACTACAATGTTGAAGAGTAGCGGCGAGCTGACATCTCCTTGGCGAACTCCCGTTTTAATAGGAATTCCTTCAGACACATCTCATTCTTCGTCAACACGCTGCATTGTATGTTGCTTAATGAAGCGTTACTATCTTCCGCGGTAAGTTCTCGACTTTTAACGTCTTCCGTAAGGCTGGCCGGTGTCCGCAATCGAACGCCGACTTGAAATCTATGGAAACTGCTCGTTTTGCGCATCTGATTCTCTATTCTATCAGATGGCAAAGATCTAATTGCAACAGCCTCGTGCTGAAAGAAATCCAGCTTGTTCTATACGGCTGTTGTGTTTTCAAGTCTTTTCGGAGTAATCTTTATAAAGAGTTTGCCGAGGGTCGAGCAAGCTCTTCCCCCGATAGTTCCTACATTTCCCACTTTCTCCCTTCCGGTGGACTGGTACAGCAAGCGCGCGCTTCCATGTGGTGGGAATAACCCATCCATCTCTGCGCAGGCGAGTGACATTGGACTAGTGATCCGCTCTGCGTGATGTCGAGATGATCGATGCCGCCGCATGCTATCAGCTGATTAGAGCATGCAACGAGATGTTTGCTTCATTTCGTTTTTCTCAGGAATCGTTGCTTCTTTCAAGGCTGCAATTGGATAGATTTTGACTAGAAACAGTCGTACATTGTATGTAGCTTATTATTGTAGGGTTACGGTCGGAATACTGTAGGAAATTTATGATCTCAGAATCTCCTCAAATTTTACACAGATGGGTTTATTTGGGTTCTTACAGGGTGCGCGCGAATTATTGGCGCGTGGTTTTTTGGAGTTCCAATCGGATAAGATTAGGTAAGATTGATTGAATTCACAAGCCATGCTCTATGTATCTTTGCTTGGGCCATCTCTACCGTAGACCGCGGATGGTTCCCAAGATGATCTCTTTCTGTGGCTACACAGGCTTTAGGAATCCTCCTGGTCAAATCGCGGTTAGGGAGTCGTGACACGCGCTCGACCACGGCTCCTTACCTTCGAAGATTCCCTGAGGTAGGCTCAGCAGACTCCAACCATCTGTGTATGATAGGTCAAGACTAAGTCTCAGTTACTCTGCGCTTACCATGGGTTGGACCACTAAATGATTTCCATGGTGAAAACGGGAGTTATATCTCACAAGCCGTTTTTGCTATTTTTGCGGACTTAGGACTGATAATCAGAAGAGAAGAGCAAATATAGTAAATTTTCTGAAACCGTGGAAGACTCCCACTTCTGTCAATGAAAAATGGTTTTCGCAAACTCGTTCAGCCTCAGTTTGCAAGCCGAAATTCGTTCAAACTGGTTTCGCAGATGATTTCCTTGAATTTTGGCTCGAAGTTCGATCCACGTAACTCACTTCATTTGCATTCTTACGAGCTCCGCTCTGGAAATGTTAGTGGGTAAGGTCTGCAGTACAAAATGGGTAGGAACAGATTGGAGGAAGTTTGTCCCTGAAGATTCTTGAAAATATCTTCTGAAATAACACTTGCGTGTCACGGGTGGGCTGAGCTGAAAGCTTCTCGAAGCCTTTACAGACCAGGAAAGAGGTCACTCGGCAAACTTGATATTGTTTACGGTAGGTATTGTTCCAGCAAACATACCCACAACATGACCTATGAATTCGCTCAACCACAGCTGATTGGGGCTTGAAAAACCGCGCGCCAATAATTTGTGCGCACCCTGTATTATGGATTCGCGATCACTCCGCATTCCAAGTGGAGCAAAACTCGTATGATGATTTGGGTGGAGGATGGCACAAAAAGATATGCTCGATAAATCTGCGTGCGTTACTCCTGAGTTTCTGGATACATGGAGCCAGCCATTACTATTTCTGCACCGAGGAATTGCGCCTAATGAATGCATTCATAAGATCTCATCTACTTGAAACTCATTATCACTTACGGCATCGACAAAGTGACTGTGGCAAACTCTGAGACGCTTGGAAGATCGCTCCACAATCTCCTCACGAACTCAGAACTCACAGAGTAATATGCCAGCAATGCTGCTATCAGAGACGCGCTTTGATTCGTGTTTGTGGACATCCAGCGTCAATTATCTTCACACTTTTCCGCACATACTACACGTCCTCACCATCTTGAAGATAAAGGGCACGACTGTATAACCAGCCGATTAATAACTACGCTTTACTATACCTATGCTGTTTGCAAATGTCACACGGGATTTGTACTATATTTTACAACAACATGAATGACGCAAAATGATTGACTCCACGTTTTATTCGTTCTCAGAATATGTTACAGCAATAAAAGACAACCAAAGTAGCATTCATTACACATACAACCAACAAAAGGGGGACCAATGCAGTTGAGCACTGAACCCCTTCAGCAAATGAGCAAAACTGACAAAGCAAATTCAGCAAATGAGCAAATGAAAACAAAGGAGAGAAGAAGGACAAGCAACAAAACCACAATCTGTGAATACTTACATCACATTCTGAGATACCAACGAGGCAAAAAATATGGTAGAAGCAGAACCCACCTTTGAGATCCCAGTGAGAATAGAGAGGAGCGGAAGGGCTGCATGGACCATCTGGTTCGTTGTGTTCCAGATACGTTGTGTTTCGGATAACCGGTCGTTCCAAGGGTGAGCGACATGGTGGCTCGTGGTTGTTGAGCTCGCTAAAGAATTCCCTCCAGCGCTTGAAACGTTCCGCTGTTGATCACACAAAAGTACTGTCCGCTTTCCAAATATTGAAATCCTTCGTCCTCGTTTTTCTTCTCAATCGCATGATAGTTCGGAAAAGTATGCGGTAGTCGTTTCTACCCGCTTCCTCTTCAAGTTCGTCGGCCACCCGGTTCCAGTGAGCCTCCCTCATCATTTTCATTCGTCGAAGGACTTCCTGATTGAGCTGTCCATAACGATCAAAGTGGACAAGCTTTGCTTGCTCCCTTTCATCCACAAGCTGTAAACATCCGTCCAAGGTCCACAGTTGTGTACTACAGCAGATGGCGGCGCATTCGACATCTGCTTGTCCTCCTCGTCTGCACTCGTACCTTATGCAAGCGTGGCAGTTACATTGGATAAGAAGATTCAAGATAATTGCTGAGATGGAGGAGTCACGAGCGAAGATCAGTCAAGTTTGGGCGAAGGACGTGACTTTCTAGTTTGTTTGCTGTCCTCAGACATTCGTGGCGACGTGTTATCTGCGCTCCAATCTCAAAAGCGGTTTCTGAGTGACGTTTTTCTCGCCCTTGAGCTATCATTGACTTTCTATTTGGTTGCCTTTCTTGCTCTTGATCAGCAACATAATAGCAGTTGGATAGCAAGTGGATAGCAGTCATGACAGCATAACAGCAGTCACACGGGAAGTAAAACAGCAAGAAAAGACCGCCCATTTTTGAGATTGGAGCGCAGATGGCATGCCGCTCCAATCCTGCAAAAATCTGAGAGACAGCTTTACAGAGCTGTGCGACGGGCCTCACTAGATAATGGTCTGATCTACAATCACATCATCTCATTGATCTTCATTCAGATGTTTAGCACCGCCAGAGTAATAAAGCTTCATTGTTTGACAGCTATCCTGAACTTTGGTCGTAACTGTCGTTCTTTCCCATTCCTGTCTGCGGGCGCCGACGTTTGCATTGAAGCCACGAGCAAGGATGATCGGCTCCGATTTCGGAAATGCGACCACCCCACACTTTGGAGTTGTCCACAGAATTTATTCCACTGAATCTGGCTTGGTTCTGTGGGGGCGTATATACACAGGACATGTGCTGTGACAGTTCAATCAAAAGGGAGCATTACAATTAGGGTGGAAACTGGTTGAAATGCGGATGTGACGACGCAGATGCTAAACATGGAACCGACTGTTTCTTGATGTTCATCACCGCCAGAGCAATAAAGCGTCATCGATTAATCACTGTTCGGAACTTTGAGCGTAACTATCCCAAATCCACTCTTTCGGAGTAATGACATTGATATCCTGCATCTGGTCAGCTCTNACCACAGAATTTATTCCACCGAATCTGGCTTGGTTCTGTGGGGCGTATATACACAGGACATGTGCTGTGACAGTTCAGTCAAAAGGGAGCATTACAATTAGGGTGGAAACAGGTTGAAATGCGGATGTGACGACGCAGATGCTCAACATGGAACCGACTGTTTCTTGATGTTCATCACCGTCAGAGCAATAAAGCGTCATCGATTATTCACTGTTCGGAACTTTGAGCGTAACTATCCCAAATCCACTCTTTCGGAGTAATGACATTGATATCCTGCATCT
>JARK01000396.1:0-13871 GCA_000688135.1 Ancylostoma ceylanicum
GCCTGTGGACCGATATCCTGGCATTTTCAACACTAAAGAGACCCTTTGCACCATCGGTGTACCCGCACCCGCACCATCGGTGCACCGTTTGTAAGGGGGCAATAGAAGAAGGTTAGGGAGTATCCAAAAAGGTTGGTGGTATCCAAGCGGGAGGGCCTCTTAGACACAACCGCTACTCTTCAGCCTTGGTTCTGCGGAACCCTTCTCGCGGCCACTTACGTCGCGGTGATGACGTGGACCATGCGTAGGCCACTCAGCGACGCCGCGATCGACATCTGTGAGCTTCACAGCACCTCCGCGATCAGGCATCTGTGGGCCGCACAGCACAGCCTCGATCGGGCATCTGTAAGCCGCACAGCCTCGCCACGATCGGGCATTTGTGGGCCGCACAGCACCGCCGCGATTTGACATGAGTGAGCACCCAAGCGCCGTAGACTGATAATCCTGCTCCGTACAATATGCAGCCTGAAATTCCGTAAACACTGTCTCACACTTAGGCCGCGAGATTACCAGCGCAGGAGGCTGGTCCCGCCGCAAAATCCTGACAGCATTGTCTAAGTCTCTCGCCTTTATCATTGGCGACTGTATCCATCATCATCGTGACCAACAGAACCAGTGAACAGTGGTTCCACCTCGGCTTACACCACATCTGTGCACTTATGACGAAAAATCGGCCGACTGTCTCATGCGCTTCACCTCATCCATGAACAGTGTCTATGTGCTGAGCACATGATGAATCGACGCGACCACGTGCCGCCCTCCCCCCTCCCACGACTGCGCTCTAGAAAAATTTGCGGCGTGACCCGGATCTATATAAGAGGATTCCCACTAGAACCAGCGAAGCGGTGGCTCAAAATGACGGAAATTACTCACAGGCATTTTATGATGTCCGGCGCTGTCAGAGTAGATTCCAATTTCTGTCTACCCAGGTCTGCATTCGCCGGGAAACGAACCAAAAAAAAACGCTACAGCCACCACGAAAGCAGTCCTTCTGCTAAAGCGGGTTTCATACAATTTTCGATGAGCGGCGCGGAGTGGAGCGAGAAGTGACTCGCGCGCGGGAAACTTCTTGCTCTAGATGTCACGTTGAATTTGCCGCGCCTTGCCGCGCTTGGTCGCGCTCTGCAACAAACCTTTAAATTGTATTTACTCTCCGCGGAAGTTGCTCTACTTGTTGGCATAAAGTGAGAATCTAGCAAAAATAACAGTGAGTAATAAACAAAATAGTGAAAACATCATGCTCTGAGGGTACTTCAAAACTTGCCGCGCGGCAACGAATACCCTAGACTATTCAACTCCACGACTCGCAGGGCGAGCTCGCAAAATGCCGCGGAGAGCCAGCGTGATGCAAAAAGTCTGAAAGCCTCCCTNTGAGTAATTTTCCGTCCGCATTTTCGTGCCCCAAAGCGTTGTTGCCACACTGACAAATAAATAAATAAATAAATAAATAAATCATCTACCAAAGGCTACGCAGGTCGTAAAAAAGCGACATATAACGACTGCCTTTCACTAAGTACCTCAATTTTCCAGGGCAAACGTATTGATACATTTGCAGAATAGCAATGGAAGAGAAGTTTTGCCTTGCGAATCCACGTTCGTGACGGTAAAAAAAAGTTACAGAAACAATTACAAGGAACGTCAACCACGATCGCCACTCCCGCGGACTGGCGCGCCGCACGGCTCACGCAGCGCGGGCGAGGCAGCACGCGACATCCACGACGCTCAGCCACGGCGCGTAGGCTGTGCGGCGCGTCAGTCCGCGGGGGTGGCAATCGCGGTTTCTCTTCGTTCTCTGTACTGTAACTCACCTCTTATGTACATAATCGTGAAGCAAGTGATGTAGATGAGCACTTGAGAAAAGGCAATCACACAGTTGACTATTCCGACAAATAACGCTACAGTGTCATGTTGTACGCTGTAGACGCTACATTCACCGTATTTCTCAGACCGCGTCGCAGAGTATATAATGAACGTGTAAGCAGCGCTGAGCACGCCACACAATAGCACGTTCGCCGTAACACATGCACGAGTTGTGCAATCACGATAACTATAATAAAACGGTATTAATTTTTGCAGACGAACACGGTAATACAAAACTGATACTCACAGTAAAGGCACCACAATAGCACATAGTAAGTCGATCGATATAGCAAGCATGATTATGGACTGCCACAGCATTGAAGCCGATAACACAGCGAAAATTTTGAAACATGTCGATTCGTCCAATACTGGAGCACTTACTGGAAAGAGTGAAAATGGGCTGGGCTTACCATTATTTTTTGTTGGTGTAATAATGTTGTGTGGAAAATACAAATGAAAACATACTCAGGACCTATAGAACAAGTTGTCGACAAGCATTTACGGAGCAAATTCCTCTGTGTGTATGTAACTTGCTCGTTTCAAAGCATGTTGACATCTTGCTTTAGCCATTTCTTGCTAACGAGTCTCGCCCGCAAATTGTTTTTGTTTGTTCTCGACAACAACTAGCCAGCCATACAGCTTGTCGAAAAGAAGTTACGTACACCTTCCCTCGCTGGCAAGTTGTCAGGTACAGAATCTCCAACTACTTGCTCTCAGCTTTTCTCAGCGACAGCTTGTCGACGACCGTGAGAGACTTTTTCTTTTATGCCCCACTGCCCCAGCGTCCTCAACTGCTGTATCCACAGGTGGAAAAGATCGATCTTCTTGGCTGTTCCTTCTCGACAAACTTTTGAGGCAAAAGTTATCAACGACTTGTCAAAAAATATTTGCTACTAAAAAGCTTGCTGTCAACTTGTTTCCTGAAGAAAGTAGCCAACGACTTGTTTTGGCTTTTTTTGTCGACAAGTTATTGAGAGAAAATATTGCCGATAACCTGTTTTGAGATGACATTGAGATGTTAAACTTGCCGAGAACGATAGGTCGGGTGAAGGTTACCTGCGAGTTGCTTTAGGGATTGAGTGACCACCTGGGATGTGCACAAAAATATTGATTTTCGTAAATCATAAATCGCAAATTTTCCAAAATCGTCGTAAATTGTAAATCGTAAATTGTAACTGGGGGTCCGAGTACTACCGATAAGGTCCATAAACCTCCAAAACTTCTGACAACAAATTCATCCTCAAAATACTCCGAAACATCTACAGTGGGCGTCGATGGCGGTGATCCGTCCGCGGTCTCAAAAAGCACGCGGCGCGACCGCGCCGCTTGAGCAGGAATCCTCTCCGGGGCATCAAATTTTAGGTTTTTTGATAGTAAGTTAGTATTCTTATTAGTTACCATCAAATGTGATGAACAACTATCAAGAAAACCCAGATTCGACACCGCGGCGACGATTCCATCGTGAGCGGTGTGGTCGCGCCGCATGCTTTTTGAGTACGCCATTGACCCCTACTGCACGTATTGCGAAATTGCTCCATAGAGATTTCTAATGTATTTCATAACAAACGCAATCACATTTCTGATCATGTTTTCGAAAGCAGAAAAACAAACAAAGCAAAGCTTCCTGACGAATGACATAGATTTGGGGGAAAGCTCGCATCCCTTGCAACACCGTAAGGAAAACTGAATTGAAGTGTGGCTACTGATGTTTTCTTGGCATTTCGTGTCACCCTTTCAATCTAAAGTTCCAGCAAATCTTCTCTATAGAAGTCTTGAAGATGAATTTTATATGTACCATTAGCTTTAAATGATGAAAAACATAAGCGAAGCCACGCGGATTCTATCATAACTTTGGTGCGAAATGCTAACAGAGACAAGTCGTGCATATTTCTCCCTTGAAAAAAAAACGCCATGTCGAAATTCCCTCCCCGTCGTTATTTACGATTTTGTTACGAAATTTGAGCCATTTTTCGTAGATCGTTATCCGTAAAAAAACCTCGAAAATGGCCGTAAATCGAAATTCGTAAATCGTAAATCGTAATTACGCACATTCCTTGTATCTTATGTTCCCAAATCCACGTGGGCCACTTGGCACCTCCATAATGTACTCAGAACTCCAAGAACAAGTCTGATCGCATCTGAAACTTATTCAACTCAAAGCTTGTTGATGACTTGCTTTCGTCCTTTCCTGTCGTCAAGTTGCGGGCCTAAACCTTGCTGACAACTTGCAAAGCCCGCAGATGTGCGAGAGCAACTTGTGAACAAGCTTTGGGCCGAGCAAGTTTGAGTTGCGGTCAGTCAACTTGCTCTGGTGGTACTGAATATTCATTGTGCTCTCACAAACAATATTCTAAACAGCGCTCTTTTTCAAAGAGTGTCGAAAAGTGCACACTAAATGTATCTCCCACTCGCGAAAGGAAAAGTAGCGATGAGAGCCGTATGATCTCTCACTTGGAACGTGTTCTCTCTGCATGCCAACCCTTGTGATTGCGTAAATATTGAAGTGAATCATTTGATGTCAGTAAAAAGAAAACAAAAATTAAGTTTGAAACGGAAAAAGTGAGGTGAACAAGTGATCATGGCAAGTACCTAAGAAAGCTGCGTTCAATAATTCTCCAAATATACAGACAATATGTGTTATTGACAGCTGGACCAGCAACATACCTGAAACGATTTCATTAGACATTGCTTAAATTATGACAATACTGGAATAATCTTTGAAATATCATAGCGTGAAAATTGATATGCAAATTAGAAAGTTAAAAACCACTAAAGTTATCGCCCGCCAAAACTACGGTAACCTACCGTATTTTGTCTGGATCTCCTTCGTCTTACAAGTGGCATACAAAATACAGGAATGCCCAAATATTCCTGCTACAGCCAGGGATATTTGAACTAAACACACAGCAGCACAGATGACCGCATTGATCGTTAGCAGATCGACACCAGACATTAAGGTCACAAGCGTGGATGCATTGGCTGAAACGACAAAATTGTAAGCAAATGTTGATTGAAATGGAGAAATTAGACGACGTTCAGAATATGACGAATTGAATCATCAAGGAGCAAGTGAGCATATTCAGTTAAGCAAACAGTACAGAACGCTTTATAGTAGCCACAGAACTGCTTGTGGAAATGAGTGTGATGTGGAGACCCTATTTTTCGAAAGTTTGGGGTCCGCGGTTCTGCCTATTTATTCTTTTTCTTTTCATTCGGATACTTAGCTTCTGGAAGCAGTTGGCATCCACTTCGACCAGGTACGCACGCGGCAGCAAAAAATGACGTGAAGGAACCAGCAGAGCGGACTCTTCCTTTAGACGGGACAAACAGTAAAGAAGTAGATTTACTTTCTTAATTATCTAAGACTTAAACAAAATCCGCGTATACACAGTAATACAGGTTGAGCAAATATAAAAATAATAAGCTCGTCGCTCTACGTTCGATGGAAACCAGTGCTTTCTCAGAGATACTGTCAGCAATCTATGTTAGTGGTACAACTTATTACAATCAGAATTGCACAAAACCATCTGATTTTGGGAACCCCCTGGAGGCACGAGCTTATCTGCAAAGTTCTTTGAATGCTTTGAAAAGAAAGGTTCTAAGTACATACTAATTTTTCTGATCAAGGGTGGAAATTGAAATGAATTTAGATCGCACTTGTGCCCTGGATGCATCGATCCATACAGGGTGACGCATAATTACTGTCCCAAAAAAAAAACATATGAGCGAATATTTCACAACTAGCTCTTCAGGAATAAATCAATATCATCTATGGAAACGAAAACCCGTAGCGTTGTTCCATACTCCTTCCTTTGGCGCAGATCACAGCCCTCGGAAACTCGAGGTATAACCCCACCGTGGCCCGCGCATGACGGCCTCCTTCATTGACGAGGAGCTGCTCACGACTGAGCAGGTCTACAAACACCAAAACTATAGCTTCTATGAAGGAAGTCATGGCGGTTCTAGAGCACCAAGTGTGGTTGTCTCATCTAACTTTCTTTCGGAATCAGAAGCGATTTCCGTTCAAAGGTCGAATTCCCGCTATTTCCGTAGAAATGAATGCAAAAATCCCCAAGATCGTGAGCAGTGATGTGAATAATATTTAGCTGCTTCCACTAGCTACCAGCCGCTACAAGGACGTCCACTGGATTCTTCGGCAGGAGGGAGCTTCTACCCAACAAATCTAAAAATCCTTATCATTGGGGTCGTACCAACGGATTTGGCCTCACCATTGCCTTCGCTTGGTCGGCCACTTCTGCTAACTGAATTGTTCTCGAGTTCTCGGTTTTGGTATGCAAGGAGGGTAGACCTGTCTGAAAAGATAGGCCGAATTGCAATCGCTGATGACGTCACCGACGAAAGCTAGGATGGAAATCCGGCAAAATCACGAACGGCCCACTGTGGTGGAACACATCAGGAGTTTGAGGGCTGTGATCCACACCAAAGGCAAAGTCATCGAGTGGCACCACGTATTTTACCTTGCCATAAGGTATAGAACATTTCCTCGAGAGGTCGGCCGCAGATGTGGTTTGATGCCTTTTCTGTGCCCTTTTTATAGTTGGATAGTAATTATGCGCCACCCTGGATTTCCATACACCAGCTCTAGTTCTTTAGAGGAGGGAGGAGGGGGAGGTGAAGAGAGGAGCAGGCTCAATACCACGGGAGGTGAAGAGAGGAGCAGGCTCAATACCACATCTTCCAATCAAGACTATGATTGCTGTCAAGAGGTCCTTAATCCATCTTCAATGTATTTTGTAATTTTCGAAGCGCGTTATTTTGTAATTTTCGAAGCGCGTTATCTTTGCATTTCTTCCTAGCATTCGGGATTTGATGGTAAGTGAGGTTGCTACAGCGCCTCGCCATCTTAAGCGTGAAGTTATTCTGGCCACTATCCAGAACGTTTCCGCCTATATCCTTTACCAGTGGAAAGGGAAATAAGTAAGGTTTTGGTGCAATGAGGAAAATAATAGAATCAGCTGATTTAGGTAATCAATGGGCCTGAAGAAACTACATAAGGTAGGACTCATCCTGGAGGAACAATTCGTAACCAAGAGTGAGTAAGTAGAAGAGAAATATAGAAATTCACTCTCTTTTTCTCAGCGTCAGTGCATCCTCTTGGGTAATACAAGAAAAACTCATCCGACCTTCTCCTGCAAGAAAGAGTAGCTTCATCACCAGTGCATGGCTAAGAATAATCAACACTCACAAGACTTACGTACTTTTTCTGGAGAAATATACTGATTCATTTGAAACTTCTTGCTCTTGCATTAGAAAAGCTTTCCTGGGATGTTTTTCAGAGGAAAAGTCACGTTTACTCTAGGTAAGTATTCACATCCAATGCCGAAACCCAATTCTGGGAGTAATCGCTATTCGCGGGTCCTGCTTTTCCGAATTTAATGCTCCCTTTTTTCTCAAATCCATATAAAAGTGAAGGTTTGTATGTTTGTATGTATGTTTCAAATAGAAAAAAAAATATTCGCGGAGGGTGAACCGATTCGGACCAAATTTTGCATGCGGATCCTTCATGAGCCAACGGAGGTTATGGGCTACTTTCTGCCGGGGATTAACGATTAGCTTATCGATTGTATCGATTTTATTGATTTTTCACTATTTTTGCACACGAACCGGCAAGAACAGGCGTACTGGGGTTATTCAACACACTGAACACGCAACCGTTTTTCGCCAAACCATCGATTTATTGATTTTATCGACTTTTGCTCGATTTTACTCAGGGGGCGGTGAGGGGACGCCTGCTAGGGTGTCTCAACATGCTGAACACGAATATGGCTACCATTTTGCGCCAAATTATCGATTCATCGATTTTTCTGGGTGTTTTCCGTCTTTTTCTCCCACTCGAAAGTGATTGCTTGAGTTTGCAATGAGGCCTGGATCGTTTTGAGCATCAGCACATTATGTCACACTTCACCTCTTCTTTATACTATCAGGTTGTTGCGAAGTTAATTGCCGAAATAGACAGTCCAGTTCAAAATGCTGTAACTCTGTTCAAACTCAACTTTATTTATCAAAATAAAATCCATCAGATTCTACACATCTCTGCCAACGATCCGGTAATTCATGTATACCTTTACAATAGAAACTGAGATCACAAGATTTTGAGAACTCTTGGAAGGCAATTTCAACATGCTTCAAATCAGGAAACTGCTGCTGACGCAGGTTTGCTTTGAGAGCCCGGAAAAAGTGATATTCGGTAGGGGAGAGGTCTGGAGAGTAAGATGGGTGAGGAAGAACCTCGATGCCTAACTGCGTCAGTTTTTGCCGGGTGAGTTTTGAAGTGTGAGGCCTAGCGTTATCCTGGAGCAGGACAGGCCCACCTCTGTTTACCACTGCCGGCCACATGTGTCGCAACTTTTCATACATGAGGTCTAAGTCACAACAGTAAGACTCTGATGTAACAGCCTGACCAGGTTGCAGAAGGCATCCACCAGTATTATTATTTGCGAGCTTTTGAGACTAAATATTACTTCGCATCAGAAGAGGTGTTTCTATATTTTTTTTACCGGTTTTGATAACGGAATTGAATTGAGCACCAGCTTATGCGTATGCTGGTGGTGTCCGTCCTTGCCTCTCTGTTTGACATCGAACTACTGTGGTGATTTAGTGATTTTTCTTCCCTTCACCCACTTCCCGAAAGGGACAGTTGAGCTCACTGAGCCAATCAGACACGCCAAGCACCTGACCGTGAATATCGCAGCTGTTCAAATGGAATTGTCATCACAATAACATCAGCGAATTTTTGCTTAAGGATCGGTGGGAAAGAGTGATTTGAGATCCTGTACTGATCACCAAACTTATGGGAATTCTTGATGAGTTCATCTGCCATAGCAATGGTTCCCATCAGTGCGAGATAGCCGGGCTAGTGGAAAACCCGAGCGGAGCATGGTATGCCGTAGTTCAAGGCTAGAAAGCTAGAAAATCAATGGCAAAGGATTTTTTTAAAGAATCTGCAAGATCAATAGTGAGGGATTCCTGAAGAATTTGTACAGTATGAATATGCTTTATATTGAAGTAAACATAATACAGCTCGCGATGCATATTTTGTGTCTATAACTTCCAGTGAAGTGACAATGACTCTGTTTTATGGAGGAAGTGGAGGAAAATTCTTCCTTTTTTATATTTGTTTACTGAATGAAGCGAGTTGAAATATTGGAGCTGGTATACGAAAGAGAGAGAGAGGGGGTGGGGNNNNGCGCCGCGCGGCACGACTCTGAAACCCGCTTAAAGGTCTTGACTCTCTTCTGCTATCAGCGTAATGACCCTCCTTTTGGCCACATTCAGGGAGTACGGTATACAGCCACCGATCACAATACTTAGGACAGGATCTAGTCACTTGCGCAACTGTGAAATTTTATTCACTACTGTTGCTACCCACTTCTCGCAAAAAAAAACCACTTGATCGAGCAGAGGGTGGTATCTTGCCAGGCAGCACTGGATCCTGCCATTGCGAACCTCCTATTCGTGGATTTCAGTGAGAAAATGAGGGAATACCTCGATGCAAGCGAGGATTTCCTTCTTGCATCATCACCTAGCAAAGCCAACGAAACAGCCTGTGAAAAGTGCGAACTGTATCACAAAAGGAAAGCTACAATGGATCCTTTCAGTGAATTTACGCGTGCAACGCTCTATCTAAACAGAATCTGTATAAGGGGCAGGAGTGGCAGACTGCGTGAAATCAGTGTGGTCCGTAGGTGCCCCATAAATTATCGAAATCCCGGTTGCGCGGCAAATAAACTTGTTAGAACCTGAAACAAACTTTTGAAAAAACACAGTTGCTTTGGTGAGCTTGAAAGTATGGCACCATGATTATTTCAGGTGCTGATTACAATGATGCTAGAGGGAAAAAATTCACGGTCAGAGGGAAAGTCTAACGGGAATGTTGGAGGGGGGATCCTATTATTATGAGACGCACTGTATGATATCAGCTAGCATGGGTGTACGAAGGGAAGAGGAGCGTAGATTCCGTTCAGATACGACAGAGTGGAGCCGAGCATTCAGACATGACAGAGTGGAGCCGAGCACAGTGAGGAGGTGGTGGCAGCAAAATCGCTCGCACAGCATTTTACTCGCATATTGGTCTCATCGCTTGGCGTGTGGATTGATGGGACGATTTCGTTTTTTTTTACCAAGCAACGACGCCCTCATTCTGCAACGGCGCCCAGTAGTGAGAGAAGAAATATCTATAAATCCGCAGACCTTTGGTGCGGCCCGCTCTACCGATAGCTGCCGACGGGCCGAGCAACTGCTGATTACCTATCGACGCCCGGCCCATTACCGCATAACGGCTGGGACACAGCCCATCACCGGCTGGGGGCTCTGCCACAACTGCAACCTGCTGGGGGAGAGCTCATAGCCGACCAGCCTTGTCGACCATGATAGCATTCTGGTCGATCTGGTCGGCCATGATAACCTTACGGCCAGTCCGGTCGGAAAGGAGGGGGGGGGGTTGGTGATAGTAGGGAACTGATAAAGGATGAAGGCAACAGCGCGGAATAGATTGGAAGTACGGATCGCCCAGTGGATAAAGCAATGGACTCTCAATCCTTCATAAACAATGGATAGGTTAGTTCAAATCCTCCGGATAATAGAGGGACCTTAGCACCACGGGAACGTGATAAAACCTTGCAAAAATCCGAAAAAAAATTTTCTATTTCTGATGAGAATATGCAAGAATCTTGTTGTATTTCTGCTCCAATGGGTCAGCATGGATCCGAAGTAACATCGAACTTGGAGCTATTCTGTACGAGGTGGCGAAGCCAAACCCAGATACGCCTGACATTCTACACGCCATTGACGTTCAATCGATGGGTAATACTAGAGAGCTCTGCCCTGAGCACTCGATTTGAGCAATAGTGCATGTACGTTCTCGATTTGATTCAGAGCAGTATGCGGTGATGGGCCGGGCGCCGGCCGGTGATCAGCAGCCTCTTGGCCGGTCAGCAGTTATTGGTAGAGCGAGTAGGGCCGCATCAAGTGTCTGAGTACTTGACGCGCAGCTGACACCTGCACCAATTATGAATCACAGTATGGAGTACGATCCACGTCTTCTATTGCGGCAGCCCTTGCCTGACGATATTCCTAATATTAATTGGCTCACCATGCGCGTCTGTGCACGAGAACCAGCCATTGGCTTTAAAGATAAATTGCACATTCGTGTTCACAGCGTTCAGTCATGTGCGAAAGAATTGCAGATTTTGGTTTTTACCTCTACTGACAGGAGTCTCATTGCATTTTCCATCATGTTCTTTTGCTTGGGAGATTTACAGCTGTTTACGCCACAGCGAAAATGAATGTGTCATGGTGTTTTTGGTCTGCGTTTATTAAGTCATATAAAAGACAAAATGTGAGTGGATATGTTCCAGAGGGAAACTGAGGAGAAAGAACGACAGAGAAGAGCAATGGTGAGAGAAGCGTCACCAGCGGTTCGGAGCAGGGTGCAAGAAGTTGGCACACAGTTTTGTAGGGATGCTAGTGCAGCCAGAAATGGGAACGACGTCATCCTACGCGAAGTGAACAGGGCGTTTGAACTGGGAAATGGTGAACCGAATCTACTGATGGGTGAGAGATGTGACGGACTCTGAATCTCCCATAGTTCGGAAGATTCAGAGAAACGGGCTTTTCAAAGGTGGAACGGACGGCGGCGTTCCATAGTGAGAACGATGATGAGGAAATGGTCGACACCTAGATGCGCAGTGCTCCGGGTACAATACATAGTAGGAAGGACGTCACTCGGCCGGTCCACACTAGGAGTGAGCGCTTTGACACCGGAAAATGGAAGCATGCCAAGAGCTGGATCACTGAGCTGTGAGGAGTGGCCCACGTGTGATTGTGCCACATCATAGCAATGCGAGCTTCAAAAAAAGCCAGCCTGAGAGTTCGGCCACAGACAGAGGAACAGGCTGGTCATAATAATCTCGAGAAAGAAACTGTAGTGGGCCGCGGCCCCCATTGTAGCATTCACAGTCTAAGCTTCTCCGTCCTATGCCCAGAGCTAAATTACTATTTTGTTCATAAAATAACTTTTAGTTTTGCGAGCAATTTAGAAAAATCTGGAAGAGAAGAAGCAGGTGGAGAGGTAAGTGCCAGCACAATTATCATTTGCAGTCATTCATTAAAATCTTGGCAAGCACTCCATGAGAAAGAATGTCTCAGTTGTTTCCACGCAAGGCTAATTCACGTTCACAATGCCCATGCATTTTCCCTTTCCTGAGCGATGCTGGTGTGTATCAGACATTGACGAATTTTAGTGCGGAGTCCCACACCGTTCCTTATGACATCTGTGCACCAAAAGCAGAAGTGAGCGGAGTTGGTGTGGTCATTTTGCCGTTATCTGCACGCATTGCTACATTTGTCCCGCTGTGATCCTGCCACTGGAACAACAGGAATAAAGCAGGTTATCCTCTATTGTAGACATTAGCTACAAAAAAAATACTACAAAAGTAAGTTTATCAAATGCGTATGCCCCTCCTACGCTAGCGCTCGGCCGGTGGGGGTTGCAGCGAAGCGTATTTTTGCATCCACACTGCGTCCGCCCGGAACCGCATCTTACGCATCCAGTATGACTTGCCGTCACACAGGGCCGCGGTTTCAACCGTGCCTCAGTCGAACAATTTCCATAGAGCTCGTCTATTCTTCGACGTAGCGAAGACTGAGTTTCATGCACATCTACCGGCAGGCGAGCGGACACGAGACTCTTTGTTACCCGGATAACAGTCCGGATAACGGATATGTAAAAATAACCGGATAATCGATAGCGGAAGATGATAACGGATAAGCATCCAGGGAAGCACCTTTTAGTAGTAGTCATTGGGACGAAACTTGATTATGGCGAGAATTTTGTGAAAAAAGTACTAGAGAATAAAACTCCCGCAATAATAGCTGTTCCTTTCAAAACAAAAACTATTTCTTGCATACCAGGCATTCGAAAATCGTTTTAAAATGTGAACACAAGCCTGTGGGCAAAATATTATGGTGCAGAAAAATAATTTTTCGAGGATTTCCAGAAAAAGACCGCTTTTCGGCGCTCTGGCCTGGACCGGTGTGCCACTACACCTTTGGACCAGCTGATGTCCTTAAAAACCCGGAACCAGAGTCTCGCGAGTGTATGCCAGGAAGAACGATAGCTGGCAATAGTTGGCTGCAATGAACCCGTGTTTCAATATCCCATGTAATTGTAGCTCCGCCCCTGGTTAGGTGACAAAGACTTACAGGAACTGAATTTATATGTGAGTTAATTATCTTCCTTAGCTGAAAACGGTTATAACCTAAGTGAACAAAATTCAATACAGATGAAAGCAGATAAAGCTTACTTCTTATTGAAATGTGGCTGGTAATCACCAGGATTTATTACCTTTTTGTGCCCAATCCCAAAATTCTAAGTCGAGGCTAATCCTGAATCAAATACAGCCTTTATTCTTTTGAATAGAGAAGACTACAACGCACATTATCAAATCAAAATCACTTCCGTTCGGACGAAGCGCACCTTCGCCGCGCTCGGCGGATGACAGTGATTTTCTGCGATTCTATTTTTTTTTCGATAGATGGTTTTGTCGGGTTAGCCTGCTCTCCTTACTGGCATCAGACGCTACAGAGGACATCAAAACGATTGTAATACCCTGTACTCTTCTTATTCCTTGACTAGTCTAACACAACAGAAGTTTTGGGTTTTTTACCCTCCTTCAAGCTTCTACAATCTCATGGAGTCTTAACTCACTTGGTTATGGACCTAATATACGTGATTTATTAGCTGGAACGTTGTATAAATCCTGCTGGAACCAAACAAAATAGCGATTTATCTGTTCAAGAACTCAGAAAATCTGCGTCCTATCGGCTTTCCAGCGGCGATGGGTCACCTGGCGGCGCCGTGGCGTTTGACCTTGTCGAAAAGGGGGCGATACCGCATGGATATGCATGCTTTGCCGCCTCTAGTGACAGCCACACATACTCAGGAAGAATCGATTGATCATTAACCGTTTGACCACCCTCCCCCCCCCCCC
>JARK01000396.1:14036-37916 GCA_000688135.1 Ancylostoma ceylanicum
CCCCCCCCCCCTGCTTACGATAAATAAACGCTAAAGACGCAAATACGCACCCTCACGTCGTGAGGGTGCGTTTTTGCGTCTTTAACGTGCATTCATTGCCGCACCTCGCTGAGCGACGTCGCCGGGCGCCGCCGCGGCAAAAATATATGCAAGCTCTTGCCACCAGATTCCTGCCGCGGCGACGCCGCCGCGACGTCGCTAGCCTGTGCTTAACAATGGGCGAATGCCGCCGCGGCAGAAGCGTGAAACCCCTTTAAAGGTAGCACCAGCCGAAATCCTCGTCTCGGAGCTGAGGCGTGGGTGGTAAAGTAGAGAGTGAGCACATCACAAATGTGAGAAGAACACAAAGAAAGGTGGGCTACCTGTGGAGAAACCAGGATCGCGGCCACGGCTACGGCTGGTTATCAACGAAACAACGCGCCAGCCAACGCCTTCGCCGTGGGTGGTCTGGCGCAGTAAATGAGTGCATTACGTACCTTTCGTGGCGGGACGCACGCACACTCCACAGCAGAACACTCGTCCGCGCCTTTGACACATGGAAAAGACGCCTTCATTTCTTGCATTTCTCGCGTCTTTCACGCAGTTTCACTCCTGCCTATGAGTCTACCGTCCCCAAAAACCCCCAAATTCGGGGAAATCTCCAATACAAGGATTTCCAGGGGTGCTGCTTTTAAAAACCATCTCAAATGAAATTTTTAAGTTTGTAAAATGGAAATGTTGAGACCAGACTTCGAATACGAGTTATTTGACATACTGTTCACAAAATCGCTGTCCACTTTATCACATGATGTCACCTTTGTACAGCAACGGTAAGACCACGTTTACATTTAAGTGTTTCGAATTTGCAGTTTTAACTAATTTACACGTAGCGGAACGTGCAATGTCGCAAATGTGTTAAAGCATTAGGGGCGCCCTGCTTCCATTTATTGAAATTCTCCATCTTTTAAGTCCAAGCAAAATTTCATCAAAGAGGTTCTTAGCGTTTATTCATCCTTATTGGTAGGCAGGAGTGGTTCAAACGGTCAGTAGTCATCCTCTTCTTAGTGAGTGCGCGTGGGTGACAGTAGAGACAGCGTAGCAGCTGCATATCCATTGGGTATTATATGTCACGCCCCTTTTCCGACGGCGTCCAATTGCCCGCCCTCGTACCCGGCGACATACAGGCTCTTTCGTCAAATGTCCTAACACTTTATCGTAGGGAGGACGCTTTGCCGAATTGACATCGTATCCCATAAACTCGAAAGGATTTATTGGAAAACCAGGTCTCCTTGACAGACAATCTTCCAATTCCTGAACGAAAATTCAAATCAACACGAGATTTTGAAGAAGTTTACCAAGTTAGAATGCTGACAATGTAAGGTGAAAAGAAGTACTGAGTGGTGAGCCCACTGTGGGATTGATGACAGAGGTGGGCTAACGGTGGAGTAAGTGAGGCAGCCACCGTCATTGGGGGACATAGGTGGGATAGCCGAGAGATAACGGTGGACCCACCGTCAGGTGGGGGCACACTGTTGGATACCGGTGGGCCCATCATGGTACGAAAGGTCAGCGTAATACGCCTCAAACTTGAAAACTAACGTTTATCACCGAGAGGAGCCCACGAAATCGTACAAAGTGTCCACGAGAAATGGGAGAATGTATTATATATAGAGACATTTCACAGAATTACAAAACTTTTCCGAATCGTTCAAATTACACTGAGTGTCGTTTTAAAACTTTTATTCACAGACAGAAAGAGACTTTCTTTTCTATATTATTCCTGTTTATTCATGTTTTTCAGCATGCAATCGGAACAGTTTGTGGTTGTATAAACTATGAGGTGAGTTTCTATATTTTTCCATTCACCTGGAAACGCAATTAAGAGATTTACAATAAGATGATTCTCATTGTCGTTGGACTCATCAGTGTTGCTGGACCGGTGTTTCCAATAATACAGGATCGTGGGACGGAAGTTATCTACGCTGTCATGGGAATTAAGGTACAGTTTTCTTTCCAAAAAAAACTCGCCATGCTTCCATCCTGCTATTATGTATGTACCAATTTTCAAAAAGATTTCGCAAACTGAATCATTCCTGGAAGTATATAGGTTGGAGGGAACGTTCTCGCGGTTTTCGAAACATATTTTATTGACTTTTTAAGAACAGGAAAACACATTGAGAAATGAATAAATCACCATCACATACTATTACTCTTTGTCAATTTTGCTGAAGCGTTTCGTTGCATTCGGCATGGAACTGTACTGGGATTGACTCGGAAAAGTTGCTCAACCAGCGATCGAAGTCATCTTAATCATCGCACGTTTTCCCTTGCAAGGCGTTAGAGAAAGTCAGGAGAAGTTGATAAACTCTTGGCACAAGATCAGGCCTGTACAGTTCTGAAGTCAGCACTTCCCAAGTCAAGTAGCTTCTGGCGGGCCACTCTTTTAAGGAGTCGACGAGCAGGGTCGTGCAGGAATCGGTTCGTGCCGTAATTCGGACCCTTTCCAGCTACTTTTGCACCCATTCTATGCTTCCGCTGACAGTACAAGTCTACCGTGAGCGCAATGTAGCGTGGCAGTACCTAGCAGTGTATGATGCCTTTACAGTCGCACCAAGTTTTGATCATAACCTCCAGAGGGTGAAGATCTTTCTTTGGCTGCGGCTCATGCTGCTCATCCTTGTCGACCCAAGGTGGACTGCACTTGATGTTGACGTACAGACACCACTTCTCATCTGCTGTAAAGATGGGCTTCATCCATTTTTTATGCGTCTGTACGAGTGCAATTCAGTAGCCACCTCGGCACGTCGCGGGAGATCGCTTTCCGTCAAATCATCATCACACACTGTGATAACTTTTATACCTTTCCCAATTGACGCAGGTGATCGACGATGGTGGTGAAGTGAACATCCTAGACTTTTGTTCTTCCACACGTAGTTTGCCGTGGATCTGAATCTGCCAGCTGCCGCAATCGACTGCTGCCGACTTCGGATGCGGGTCTTCACCATGAGGAAACATTGAGGTGGGAGTCGCCAGCACGAATGCGTCTGGACCAATCCTGCGCAGGGCGTTCGGTCACTGCACCGTCCCCAAATACAGCGTTAATATGGCGAGTGGATACGGTTGATAATTCACCAGATTTGAAGCCGTATACTAAAAGGCTGCGGATGTACTGTTTCGAAAAATTTATCTTCCTGGCAGGGCTTGTGCAGGAGTTTACAGTGAATGATACTAATAAACTTGCACATACCTGATCTCCTTATATATGCAAAAGATAGGTCGCTGCAAGGCAGCGTGGGGTAAAGAAAAGCAAAATTTCAAAAACCGCGAGAACTTTCCCTACAACCTAATATTTTGAAATTAGATACATTACCTTGACAGATCTGCGAGAGTCACACTATCAAAACAGCATTTTTTCTGAAATGCAAGAAGATTAACCGATGTGACTCGAGTGTCAGCAACCCTAGTAATATTTCTTGATTTTTACTAACCATTGCCTCGCCCTTCCATGGTGGAACGTTTGTACTATTTTTTCTTCGCTCAGTTTTTGTTCGCTCATATACTTTACCTACTTTCTTGGAGGAATGAACTACAGCGGGCGTCGATCGCTGTGGCCTTTTCTGCCTTTTCTGCCTCCTGCCGTCCTTCCTCTCGGTGGCTACCATAGGTGGTATGATAGGGCTGCCTATCACTCTAGTTTCGAAAACAGTGATCTAGGAGTTTTCATATGTTAATTGGCAAATGTGATGTTGTGGAACATCATTTGTAGTGATAGTTTTGTTCTTAGTGTTCGGTCAGTGATCTTGTTTCTATGTATGTCGTGTGTGCTATTTGAATTGTATGCCGCGCGCTCGCTCCGCCTCAGGACCGTCATCTTAGACCCCGCCCCCTCGCTATATAAGGAGCGCCGCAGCGCTCACGGCTCAGTGTTCAGTTCAGTCGAGTTCAGTCGCAGTTGAGGCCAGTTCGAGGAGACACCACCGAGGGACGACGCGAGGTTAGGAGCGAGCGGCGGATTCGAGAAGCCAAATAAAAAGTGGAAAGAAGAAGGACGTTTACACCCCTAGACAGTCCGAAAGCCACAAACCATACTTGACATGGGGGCCGAACCAAACCACTTGGTTCCTCGGATTCCGCCTATAGGCCGTGAAGAACGGTTTAGGCGTGTACTCCTGCCCGCAGCTGAGGCAGTGTATATTTCCCCGGTAGCGAGGGAGTGGCATCGATGTTCGACACGCCGATCCTTTCTTGCTGGGTGACGGAGAAGTTGGGCAAGTGTGATCCACTTGATCCTTCTTTGCTTCAGAAGCGGAGATGTTGCATCTGCGTGTTGATCACCGCTCCTTCTCGTCAGGAGAGGGAAATATACGTCGTCGTAGATCTGTGGATCTGCAGTGGCTTCTGTGTTTCTTAACGCTCGAGGCAATTGAGGATTCCAATTGCAAGTGGGCAGAAGTACTGCAGGAAGAAGACAACATGTCTGAGCGGTCACAGATTGCGAACCTCGCCGAACTCGAGGCGTTATCGCTGGACATGCCGAGCCAGTGTGATGAACTGGCTTCGAGGAAAATGAGGCTAGAAAAGCTCATGCGTGTTGTCCAGGAAATGGCGAAGCAAAGCGTGGCGCAGATGAGTCTGTCACTGGAAGCGATTCATGACAGGATAGAAACGCTGCGAAAGTTGCCGTCTTCGTTGAAAAGCCAAGTAGACGGCGGAACATGTTCGCGGCTAAGAACAGGCGAGGAGGCAGCAAATCTTGCACGTGCCTGTATCGACGGCGAATGCAGGGCAATCGACGCTGAACTCGGAAAACTGAGGAAAGTAGAAGAGCAGTTGAACAAGACCGTTGCTCTTGTGATCGAAGCGCTGCCTTCTACAGTCAACGAGGTCTTGGCGCAGGTGCCGTCGCACGTTGTTCCTGGTCTCTTAACAGCAAGACCAATGGAGCCGGCGATCACCTACACGCTCTCAGATGACGGCGTGCGGAGGAACATGGAATGCCAGGCTGGATCCGATTCCATTGCTGATGTGCACGGCGAATTTCAGTGGGGGAAGATCGGCTCGCAGGTGCTGACGAGAATGATGTCGAATTCATCGCCGTCGACCAGTAGCCTGTCGCAATGTGGATCTCAGCTGGACATTGGACACATGTTCGCTGCTATGGCCTTACTGGAAGTGGAGATGTTCAGCGATCCACATGGTAGAGGTTTCAGCGAATTCGTCATGAGGTTTAGCATGAAGTACGGTAACTTGGGTTTGCGCGACCACATGCTCGTGCACCTTCTCTTCTCTAAGCTGGATGGATATCCAAAAGCGGTGGCGGAAGCGCTACCAAAGCACGTCAGAGAAGGAAGTTTCGAGCACATCATCGAGGCACTGAGCAGCAAGTTCAAGGAGAACGAATCCGCAACCCAGATGAAGGCCTACATGGAACTGAAGCACCTCAGGATGACGAAGGACGTCACAAGGTACTGCCTAGANACATGCTCGTGCACCTTCTCTTCTCTAAGCTGGAAGGATATCCAAAAGCGGTGGCGGAAGCGCTACCAAAGTACGTCAGAGAAGGAAGTTTCGAGCACATCATCGAGGCACTGAGCAGCAAGTTCAAGGAGAACGAGTCCGCAACCCAGATGAAGGCCTACATGGAACTGAAGCACCTCAGGATGACGAAGGACGTCACAAGGTACTGCCTAGAGCTGGAGAGCCCCACGCGCAGAGCCTATCCGGACGCGTCTGAGGAGAACTCTCAAGAACGAGAGAGCTGGTCTCAGCTCACAGAATGGCCTGAGTACCTCCAACTGTTCACCACAATGGAGTTGGCACCAGAACATTCCGCCTACGAAATGGTGAAGGCGATGGCGCAGCGCTGTGAACGCAGCAAGGAAATCGCTGCATCGATGCGAGAAGCATCTGGTGAGGAAGCACAACACCATCCATACCTCGAAGGACGAGAAACTCATGTCGTCGGTCGACGTGAAGAGGATAGCCAACCACTGGAGACGACAAGTTTGTCAAGTATCAGCTGCAGGTCAAAGGTGCAACAGCAGTCGTCGTTCAAGAACAAGATAAAATGCTACAACTGCAATAAGTTGGGGCATTTGCGGCGTTACTGCAGGAATCGAAAAGTGGCCGAAAAGACCGCGGAGAAGGACGAACACAGTCAAGGAAGCTCAGGAAGAGCGAAAATGTTCACTGCTTCACTGAGCAAATGGATCTGTGGCTCCGTAGGTAAAGTGAAAGGCCATGATGAACTGGTTGGACGTCAGACGGTGACCAATGTACGCTTGTTGGGACTCACTAGGAAGGCCCTATTGGACACCGGATCCCAGATCAGCATTATCCCTCTCGATATGTTCCAAGCGAGACTTGCGAGTGGCTTTGGTCTGGATGCTGACGTGGAAGAGATTCCGATAAACCAGCGAAACCAAGTCTACGACGCCTCAGGAAACAAGATGTCTTTCGAAGGAGCAGTAAGGCTAACCCTTCAGCTCGGAAATGGTGTGAAGAGAAGGATTGCTCTCTTTGTGATGGCTGGAGGAGATGGCATGGTGGTTCTGGGAACCAATGCACTAGCCAAGCTCGGAATCGGTCCGACATCCACCTCAGGAGTGTTGATGACGGCTGAGAAGGTGGTAAACGAAGCCGCAGGGAAGACATCTGCGACGGTGAAACCAACCCAAAGGCGTAGACGACGGAAGCAACAGTCAAATGTTGCAAAAGCTCCCAACAGCATCAGCTTAGCAGGAGCCAGGCTTATCAGAGTAGGGGAAGGAGTCGGTAAGCACGAAAAAGCGCTGTGAAAATGTTTCAAGGACGGAGAAAACGGAAGCAACAGACAGCAACTGCCTCCGAGTCAGCAACTGTGCTACCGCCAAGTTGCATGTGTGTTCCAACAGCTAGAACAGCTTGTTCGAAATGCGGAAGATTCCCTGAAATGATGATGGATAAGAAAAACGGCTCAGGTAAATTGCAAGTTAACAAAAGCTTGGCAGGAGGCATGCTGGTGAGAGCAAGGGAGGTGGATAAGGGTGAACCCTTCCTACCTAATAAGAGTCGTGGCAAAGGAGGCCGTCCTAGGAGAGCGCGACAGGAAGAGCGTACGCAAAATGGTAAGATCCTATGCTCCAGGACGCTGTTAGCCGCAGGAGAACAGTTCCGGTTACGCTGCGCGCGCAACATCTCAGGGCACATGGATGAGGTAGACACCCAAGTCTCAAACGACTCCCGGCAAGGTCAACTCAGACTACCGAAGGTAGGACCTCGAGTCAGCATTTGACAGGTCTTGAGCGTCAAGAATCTGATGGAACGGTAGCATTCTTCAAGAGTACATTCGAAGATCGCAGTGAGAATAAATGGAAGCGTGCTGGAGAAGTATGTACTGAGTCTACCCAGTACATCACGCAGCCCTCAGGAAACCCAGGCGCACAAGTGAGGGACCACCACTTCGATGTGTCGAAGCGGACGCAGCACACTCACTCCGCCAAGTTCTCGGGCACGAACTCACAGGTGAAAAGGAAACCATCTCATCAGGAGTGCTCGAGCAGAGACGCCACAAGAAGACCTCGACGAGAAGATGCCCGTACGAGACTACAGTCAAGAAGGAACGCCGATTCCACCTCACCCCGGACAGGCAACCACTCAATGACCGACGAGGATCACACTGGCAAGGACCGCCTTGGAGGAATCATCCACCTCAAGCAACCACCGCGCCGAAGTCAAAACGAGGACAGAAGAAATAAGAGTCGGGACGACTCTTCTCCCCGGAGAGCCATGTGATGTTGTGGAACATCATTTGTAGTGATAGTTTTGTTCTTAGTGTTCGGTCAGTGATCTTGTTTCTATGTATGTCGTGTGTGCTATTTGAATTGTATGCCGCGCGCTCGCTCCGCCTCAGGACCGTCATCTTAGACCCCGCCCCCTCGCTATATAAGGAGCGCCGCAGCGCTCACGGCTCAGTGTTCAGTTCAGTCGAGTTCAGTCGCAGTTGAGGCCAGTTCGAGGAGACACCACCGAGGGACGACGCGAGGTTAGGAGCGAGCGGCGGATTCGAGAAGCCAAATAAAAAGTGGAAAGAAGAAGGACGTTTACACCCCTAGACAGTCCGAAAGCCACAAACCATACTTGACATGGGGGCCGAACCAAACCACTTGGTTCCTCGGATTCCGCCTATAGGCCGTGAAGAACGGTTTAGGCGTGTACTCCTGCCCGCAGCTNTCAGTGTTCAGTTCAGTCGAGTTCAGTAGCAGTTGAGGCCAGTTCGAGGAGACACCACCGAGGGACGACGCGAAGATAGGAGCGAGCGGCGGATTCGAGAAGCCAAATAAAAAGTGGGAAGAAGAAGGACGTTCACACCCCTAGACAGTTCGAAAGCCCGAAACCATACTTGACACAAAGCATTTGTGTCTAACCGGGTCCAAAAGGTTTTGGATGGTAAATTGCATGTTATGTTCACTTTCCACTATTGGCGAACACTATGTTTCGTAATGGTCTGGCTGCACAGAGTAGCACAACGATCTCCAGTCGGCGGGAGCTAAAGCAGACTCTCTAAAATGAAATTTCGAATTCTTACCTTGGTACTCCAGATCGTATGGTTTGGTATGGCAGTAAGTGGCGTTATCAATAAAAGCGAAGCTTGTATGTTATTGTGCACCGTTTGCAATGTGAGTTTTGGTTCCTCCCTCATTCAAATACAACACACATATTATGCCTCTGTAACTTCCCAAAGACTTTTGTTTGAATAATCTACAATGCGTTTATTAATTATAGAACACCCCTAACTTTCCCACTGCCGGCTTTTTCGCAGACCGTGGAAAGTCTTCTACAGTACAATTGTGATCAGCATGCAGCAAGCACCTAAAACGACCCTTGTATTCTATTTTTGAGCTTGCGATAGTGGCTCCGGTTTTAAGGCTTTGTTCTTCCCTTTTTGCTCAGCGCTCACAGTCTTGCCACCCCTTCAGGTTCTGAAGGATTCATGAGCCAAGCAACCGAGATCACGGAAGTTGTAATACGGAATTCGTAATGCGAAAAATAGGAAATTTTCAACTTCGTAGTATGAGAAGCACACAATAACTTTTTTGACCATTCAGTAGTCGTGACACACCTTCTGGTTCTGGCATGATTATAGGCCGCACAACCGAAGTCACGAAATTTTGATAATCTGTTATGCTTCCATGAACCACACTGATGCCAAACTGTCTGCCACATCCGTTCTGTATGAAGATTCTGAGCACATCCGCAACTGAAAACATTGCGCATCCCAGACTGCCTATCTCGATTTTCTCAGTACGCGACGCACTTAAAATTTCGCTGGCAAGTATGCTCTAAAGTCCAGAAATACAGTCAGCAGTGGTCAGATGCTGTTCCATTGGCTTTGCTAGGTGGCGACTCAAGAAAGCAGCACTCGCCTGACATTGAGGTATTTGAACATTTTCTTGTTGAAACCTGTGAATCGGTAGCTCAGAATGGTGAAAATTACTTATAATCACTCCCTCTTGTCCGAAACTGTTGAATAGGATCCTAACCTCCGCCCGCTCAGGCTTGCAATCGTAGAGAAGAGTCCACCAAAACAAGACAACACCTTCGCAAAAGTTCCTCCTGTGAAGGGTCTCCACTCTTTCCTGTATCGCGCCAGTAACTCTACCGATCGTTAGCTGAGCTTGGTATGTGGCTACCTAATTCATGATTGATTAGAGTGCTTGGAATAAGATCTGAGCATTTCCTTTGTCACAATATTTTCTTCATAACGTTTGCTGAGTTCCTGCCCACTTCGCGATGAGAAGAGAGACGATCAGGCAGAAAATGGGTGATCTGATTGAACAGCGTCGGACATCAGGAAGTGCCTACAAAAAATCCCCATCGTTTTGGGAAAGATATTCGCATTTTGTTTAGAGCGTCGCATAAGATGGTTGAAAAAATTTGAGTTAGGCAGCAGTGGGTGGACAATTAGGGTTTTGGAGACGCGAATGTATCCAGAATCTCCATAAAGTGCAGGATTAGTGGCCCCTATAAAATCAGTCTGGTCAATGAAGGCTCAAAAATCACCAATATATTGTGATTCCGTTACGCGGCTCAGAAACCCGTCAGAAGCCAAATTTGTGCCACGACTGCCGGCTGGGCAAAAAGAAGAATAAACATTTAGAAATCTAAAATTGACCGAGGGTTCGAAAATAGGGTGCCAAGGTTATTCCAGGTGCTGATCACAATGGTACTATAGAAGAAACTCCATGGTCTGCCGAAAACCCAACATTGGAAAAGTTCGGGGTGTTCTGTAATCATGAAACGTACTGTATATCTCTTCTTTTTCAGATATTCGTCCTTGGGTTCACGATTTACCACAATTTTTCTTGGGCTGGATTTGACACATGTGCGTTCCTATATTGATGTAGTAAAGTTAGTTCAAGTACTGCACAACAGCATCAGTAAATTTGAATCCCTTTCAGTCAGCAACGTCTATGATTTCATTGTCCCAGCTATGCTAGGTGAGCTGACCTTTAGTTGATCGGCATTTCCCAGAATTGAAATAAGGCGATCGCTGTTACAATGCTGAAAACAGCCGAAACCCTCAAGATCCTCATTTTCTGGAACCTCTCGCTCATCGGTTTCGAGCAAGCTGCGACGAGTTGCGCGATTTGTTCGATGTGGACCGATCCAAAAAAGTCGATACCGTCACCCTTCTTGACAGCTGTTTTGTTGGTCAAATCTGTCTTTGGTACTGTGTTGCAGCATTTCCGAAGTTGACGAAAGAAAACCAATTTTGAAAGCGGTGGCCTAATCAATCAAGGTGCTGCAGACACGTAAAAGAATTCTAAAGCGATTCCAAAACCAAGAAGAAAAATCGAAAATGAGACAATGGCGAAAATCAGCCATACGAGTGATTAAACAAGTAGATTACCTGTGAAATGACGAGAGAAAAAACTCGTTGAGCAGTTTAATGCTAAAAAGGAGGGCTAGGGACTAAGAAAGATCTCGAAATATAACTAGAAAAGTTTTGACTGCCAACCAGATCAGCTGTAATCAACGATCCGCTACCGCCACAACTCGATCGAACGACCCCATGTTGATCCAGCTGATCTAGAGTCATCGAGTTACATCATAGAAACGGTCGAGTCTTCCATGCTACCGTCTTCGTATGTTTGTTGATGCAATCAGTAAGTTTCTAGGACGACCAAAATCTCAGACGTGAAAATTTCCGTGGGTGCTGCCTTTAATAGACAATGTTCAGTGCATTCTTAGGGTTAAGTGGATTAATCGTCTTCTTCAGAGGCTTAAAAATAGCTCGCAGTTCATTATTTGTGATCGAAATTGCCAAACGTGTCCTTCAACCTTGCCATTTCTCGACGTAATCGCAAGCTTGCTATCTCAGAAGATCTTAAGATGCACCAGCCCTTTATCCACAGTTATTGCGTTACATTGTAATCCTTTTTTTATAGCCTTTTCTCATTATAATCTTGATTTGACTGAATCCTTCTAATTTGTCTTCGTGGGGTGGTGTAGGATTGGAGTTTCCTGAAGCTTTCGTCGTTAAATCGATTTTTTTCATAATATACTGCTATCCCGGAGCCTCATGTAACAAAATTGTTGCTTCTGATGATTTTTGACGACTCCCGTATGATATATTTATTGGTTATCTTTCGGTGTACTAACACGTTCTTCGGAACTACAACAAATCTCTAACATTCACTCTACATCAATCATCAATCACATCAATCAACATTGTAAACTAACCAAGCCGGAAATACAATACCACGACAGAACAATAATGCCCTTCCGAAGCGAATGAGAGCTACCAGTGCTGCGACATGATATATGATGAGGTCGCAACCGCTACTCTCATGTGATAACTCGCAGAGCATCCGTGAGCTCATCTCTGTTGTTTATTTCTGGCGAATGTCGCTTTATCTCCAAGGCCTCTAGTAGTTTCCCTTTTAGTGGGGCCTCCAGTGAGCGGTGTAGCACAGTAGCTTTTATTGCTGGCGGATGCTCGTATGTGTGGCACAGGGTGCGGTGTCGTGAAAAACTGTTGTTTGGGTAGGAGGACGGGTTGCGTAACTCTCTCAGGTGTTCATCCAAGCGTTTGTAGAGAGGGCGCGAAATCTCTCCTATATACTTAGCCCGCAGCCCTCGCATCTCACTGAGTACACAGTTCCTCGCAATTGGCAGATTTTCTTCTCTGTACAGTAAGAACATTTCTTTCGACCACATTTATCCTCATACATCCTCGAAGATGTCAGCAAGCTTTTCAAGGTTGGCGGTGGTCGGAAAATCAGCTTTATTGGAAGCCTTGATGCCTTCACGACTCGATTGACGTCCTTCGCGCTACGCTCGTTAAATATGGTAGTACCAGTGGTATACCTCCTGTCACAGAATAACGACGCCATGAGCTAGGTTTGGATGTCATGTAGCCGTTGTCCTCCAATATTTACCGTATGTTCTCATCCATTTCCGGCGAAACTTGATCGCAGGTCTTCTCCTTCGTAATGATGAGAATTCGGATCACGTTTGCCTTCATATAGAGCGGATGTGCACTGCGAGAGTGTAATATTACGTTTTTGGAAAGGGTTTCTTGTACCACAGGAATTGCTTGGTACCGTCGCAGATTCTGACCATCGTGTTCAGATATGGAAGGAAGCCACTATCGTCCGGTGATTCAACTGTGAAATGTATGTTCGGATCACACGAGTTGAGGTTGTTGAGCATCGTGTGTAAGTCCGAAGCGGTAGCACCTATGACGAACACGTCATCTATATAATGTTTATAGAATAAAACCCCTGTGATCAGTGACTTTCTTTCTATGTGATCCAGATGACTGCAAGCAGTGATGATATCCGTAAACCCATCGCAAGGCCACGTTTCTGTTTATAAAACTTTCCATCGAACTGGAAGATGTTACATGCCAGTGTTGTTAAGAGGAGTTCTCGTAGATCATCCTCTCTCAATCCGAATGTGTGGACTTCGCTGTGATGTACACGGAGAAGTTCCAACAGAGCGTGTATTGCTTCATCATTATTGACGTTAGTAGAGAGATACTGCGTCAAAGCTGGCGTAACTGACGTCTTCAGGAAGGCTGCAGCGATTGAGGACAGACACGAATTCATCAACGTTGACTATATGAGCTGCTACATGATGTAGAAGCGGTGATAAAAGTTTGACGAGGAGCCAGCTAATCCTATCTCACGGTCCTCCACACGATGAAATGATTGATCTCGTTCTGATTCGTTTTTTGCTGTATCTCACAAATTCACTCCTCCGAGAATCTTATGCGTCTTGACCAAAGCGTAATACAGGGGGACGGTGGGGAATGTTAAGATGAAGCGGCTGACGGTCCTCGAACTCCAAATCTTGCCCAATACTCGTTTCGTTGTGCTTCGAAGTTCCATTCATACCTTATCAAAATCATTCAGAGAAGATTTTTCATAGACTGTTCCGTCGGAAAGATCTCTGTGACTGAGTTCCTTGTCTATTTCTTGCGTCAACACTACAAAGTCGCTACTTTTGTCACTCATCAAACTTAACAGAACAAGAGAAACGTGGCTTGAAAAAGTTACTGGCTTCACGAAACGAACTTCGATATAGCGTGAGTCCTACCCAAACAACAGTTTTTCGCGACATCGCATCCTGTGCCACACATACGAGCAGTCGCCAGCAATAAAAGCTACTGTGCTACACCGCTCACTGGAGGCCCCACTAGAAAGGAAACTACTAGAGGCTATGGAGATAAAGGGACAATCGCCAGAAATAAACAACAGAGATGAGCTCATAGATGCTCTGCGACTTATCACATAAGAGTAGCGGTTGCGACCTCATCATATATCATGTCGCAGCACTGGTAGCTCTCATTTGCTTGGGACGGATATTATTGTCCTGTCGTGTTGTTGTATTTCCGGCTTGCTTAGTTTACATTGTTGATTGATGTGATTGATGATTAATGACTGATGTATAGTAGATGTTAGAGATTTGTTGTAGGTCCGAAGAAGGTGTTAGTGCACCGAACGCTAACCAATAAATGCATCATACGGGAGTCGATTTCTTCATGTTAAATGCTTCACATATTTTCAATCGGCTACTCAAAAACCCCTGCACGCAAGTTTCGAAACATGTCTGTGCTCCCGAGCTTCGTTTGATAGTGGGGCCGCTGAAGTGCAATAGTACCGGCGAAGCTTCAAGCCAGGTGCATGTAACTTGTAGCATGTAACTTGAGAAAAAACTACTGAGTAGCCTGTAACTCAGATGGCTCATTCTGCAGTAATTCATTCTGGTCAATTCTCTTTACCCCATTATACAGGCTCATGGGGCCTATTTCTTACGAAACAAGATCTACGACCACTAAGAATTTATATGCGTTGTCTATGGAGAGTAAGAGTGTATATGGAGACTTCACGTATTATAAGTGCTGCATACATAATTGTAGTTGCTGCTTAAAGAATAGGGAGTGATATCATGTTTTTTTTTCAGTGGAGGGATTTCTGTTTACGCTCCAGGACAACCTACGTAGTGCTTATGCTGACTCATAGCATAGAAGACAAATCATTGGCCTTTGCATAATAAACGTTTGAGCTCCTCTGATTGTGCCTTAAAGATAAACAGAAAAAACTCGCCAGGGCGCCTTCAGTCACAAACATCGCATCATTTTATTGAATCGGAATGATTGAGCGTTGTTATGAGAACACTAAATAAGATTGAGATGATTTTTCTGAAGCGTTCTCTTCAAGATCTTGTGGCTCTGCTGGTCATTCGCTTACATTATCAGGGGTGGTAGTAAACCTACTGAAACTGTCACTTAACGATTAGTGTTAATTGACAGTTAACTCCCAGCTAACGAGGAATTCCGATATTGGTAATGTAAGCTTTATTGTGTGGAATATGCTTCCGTAAGTATGGCGGATGACTACCAGGACAAAACCGGGACCATACTTACAGGTAAACTCATAGTTCGAAACCGAACTGGGAGTTCTTTGTCACGCCGACCTTACTGCCAGTATGAAACGACGAGGACACGAGGAGGGCAATAGCGTGTGGCGCGCGAGACGCAGACAGTGACCCCATCGTTCCACGAAAAAGTCCTCGAGAGGACATCCCGCTCATGGTTCGAGTTCATCGTTGTAGCCAGTCGAGCGTACACTGGCTCCTTTTCGGTGAAGGCGCAATCCTGGGCACATTCAGCTGATCGATTTTCCAACGTTCCGATCACCATGACCTCCCACCGGAGATCATTGATGGAACCAATTTTCTGGTGGGTGATTTTGACTGCTAAGCCTCACACGTTCTCAGATGAAATTCCACATATTTTATGGGCACGGAAATGTATTTATGAACTTAATATATCGAAGTTAATTTGTGCGGGACGAGATTCACTGAACGTTTGGGATGTAAGGGCCACATAAATTCCGTTAGTCGTGAAGTCAGTAGTGCAAAGGTATGCCGGCACACTCTGAAGACATCGAGTATTTGTTGGTTGAGGGTTTGAAACCCCTGATAGATAAAAGGTTTTGCTGAAGCCTCATCATCCGAGGATCAAAGTTGTCAGTTAGTTCGTAGCTTGTTCACGGTTGTAGACCAAAGCTGACAGTTAACTACGACCTCCGAGTCATCGTTTCGTCATCGTTTCAGGAGGTTTACTACCACTCCAAGTATCCGCGTTCAAAATTGCGAAAATACCTACATATGCATACACTTTGTGACACGGACCAGCCCTGACCTGATGGAACTTCGAATTTCTTCTCAAATCTAAAGTGGGAGTCAGGAATGAAATGTACTTTGCCTACTTGCTTTCTTGTGCTTCCGGCGAATTCACGGAAATACCGAGCACAACGCAGTTGACACACCACGCAGACAAGAGAAATCTGATATCCCCACGAATCGCCTGCGGTTCGAGAACAAGTGACAATGTTACCGAAACATTAGGGCTCTCAGTGCTGCGGCGTGTCGGGGGTGCTTCGTGCAGTTTTGTTTCAGTTTGTTCAATTTTAAGTATGGAAACATGTCCATATGCTAGCGGTCGTATGTCAGAACAGTTGTGAGAAGATGCAGTTGTGAAAGTTCTTGTGTTGGTTTGCCACTCATACTACATCAGTGAAATTATTGGAGTATGGTTAGTAAATAATGCATCTCAGCATAGGCCTTGCAAAATATAATAGTTCTATTTCTATGGCTACAACAGGCCAACCTTCTAAATGTTGACGGATACATTGACTACTACAGCTAAAGCGAGCACATTGCTATGATGGAGAATACTGCATAATTGATGACTTTATACAGAAGAGGAATGGAAACTCAATAATTATCATCTATAAGAAACCGGTGAAGAGTTTACAACCGCAACTATGTGGACCCTGAAAGTTTGCTAAATCAAAAATATGTCAACATGTACAGGCTTTCCTTCATTATCGAATTGGTGACACTTCAACGATTCACATGATAAGTGGAATATTGTTGGGCTCTCTGTTGCATAATCTGCTCCAACATCGCCTTCTCTGGCTTGACATCGAGAAAGCTGTCATAATCGCTATTTGGAGATATTGGCGCTTCCACCTGTAACGGCATTACCTAGAAGTCTAATCTTTGAAAAATCACTGTACATATTCACCCATGGAGGAGCTCGGAATGATCAGACTTGTATTGAATTTGACTCACGTGCTCTAAGCAAAATCTGCGGAGGTCGGTAAGAATGGCGAGGAAGCGATGGATAAGGGCTGAGTTCCTTGGCCTTTTCACGTCAATGTATTGTTGCAGGGCTTCCATGTAGATCTCTTGAGTTTCCTCTATTCTGCGAGCGTCTAGTAATCCCGGTCTCTCTGCAAGAAAAGATAACGATTCGATCCTCATCCTTTATGACAAAAGCAAAACTCCTAGTAGAGAGCATATTTCCTTGTCGACATTTTTTAATACTTTTTCTTGGCGAAATCCAGAAAAAGAATGATGACTTTTAAGAAAAAAACTCTCTTCACGGTATACTGCGCCTATCTTAAATATAAACGCGACCCAGAATTGCAATGCAAATCTCGGATCCATGCTTACTTTTGAAAAAGGTTTAGCAACCAATAAATTGAGCGTGCGTTGAAAACCCATAATAATTCACGGGGAGATTTCACTGGGTTTGCATCATCCTGTGTGAAAACTCCCAAAATTTAAAGGAAGAAAATCATATGATGAAGCACAACGTTCTGCATCAATCCTCTACACTTCGATCCCCTCAACCTGTTGCAACTGTCACCAAATATTCATTTACCTGAGAATGCGATCACAGCCTCCATGAGTAACATCTCCGCTGGATCGGGCGCTACTTCGGCTAGCCTCTGCGCCAACTCGAAGACGAAATCCGCGAATGGCGCCATTCCCGCCTCGCAGTACTTTTGCAAATCGTATCTAAAATTTACCGATAATGGCAAAAAAGATTATGTATGCCAGTTAAGTCACATGACACCGCCAATTGAAACTTTATCTGCAATCAAAAATTGAAGTTATTCTGACAGGTTCAGTGCATGATAAAAGCGGTAAAGCGTTGCAAGTCCATTGAAACCCGCACAACGCGCTTTGATTATTCAGAGGAGTGCAATAATACTAACTGCAACTTACTGCCTAATTGCGAAATGAGTGAAGAGACTATCAATCAAAAAAGTTTAGGATCTAGTCCAAATTTCGAGTTCCACGAGCTAATCAGATGATCCAGGTGAACTAAAAGAGCGTTTTTTCATGAATTTCGGAATTCAGCATCAATCTTTCGCTGTAGCTTCCAGCTCAAAATCCTTATGTGCATTTACCACGGTAGGAGTGAAACGAATTTGGTTGCAGGGGAAACACATCAGAAATAGTTCGTTTTGTCCCCCATGAACGTCTCCCTGATATTTCTACGATCACTACCAATTTGAAAGTTTGTTATGAATCTACGGCAATACACCATTTGAAAAAGAGTATTCATAGTGGAAATGTTAAAATGGCAATCATCAGTTATCAACATCGCATCTGTTATCTGTGAGGAACGACCTGCCTCAGAAAATGTGTTCGTCGGTATTGCAGAAAAGCTGAAAAGTTCATAAACGGAGGAAAAGTAATAGAGCAGACCGACATAAGGAAATTAAAAAAGTTGTTCAATGTCTAAGGAACCGTAATTTCTCTTCAATTAACACATCGCGGACCACGTGATGCACATGGTGCATCACGCTAAATGTATCCTTCACATCCGTAAAACATTCGCCTGTGGTCATTTGGTACAAATGGTGAATTATCAGAAAAATGCCCTTCGGCCACTCGCGCTTGCCATACAAATATGTGCTTGGTCCGCAATGTGTTAGAGCTACTTTTCTTTCCTGCAAACAAGGCAGAGAGCTCTGCCTACAAACGGTCCAAGCTACAAATTATTTGAGATCTCCTCACCGAAAGGAATAGCGGTCATGTCCGAGGTAGAGACAGCGCTCGGCGACATCGTACTTCCTCGCTGAGCGTAACATAAGGATTTCCGTCTTTGAGGCCTAAAAAATGAATGAAACACTTCCTATAGGATGAGTTTGGACATCACCACTGAATGTGTCTTCTCTGCGAACATTCTTTGGAGCTCTTAGCTTTCCGTGAAACTACGTATTGTGGTTGAAGTAGGGCGAACTTTGTACCTTCTGCAATATTCTTCGGTCTTCTTCACATAGCCTTGAGAAGCCAGGCAGTTGTCGAACAGTTTCGTGCACATGCTGCGCCTCAAGTATTGTCAGCTCAGCTAACTGTTGGAACGCTGACGAGCACGGAGACGATTGCATCTTGAACGATTTTTTTTGAACAAAAATGGGCTCAAATAGGTGAGTTGCTGAACCAACCGAGAGAGAAGCCATAGCTTCATCCCTAATGAGTGCAGCTTGCTGGGAGGTGGAGGTGATCCTAGAGATGAGTTCACTGGTTTCAGGCAGTAGGTCGTGTTCCACAGCTGTAGAGTCACAGGCGACCTGTGAAGGTAGGTCACTGGAGGACGGCGAAGGCAGTTCCGCTCCTTCGCGAGTAATCGAGCGTTGTCGCAGTTTCGCTTCGCGTTTCATACGGCACTGCTCTTCGGGGATTACCACTGAAATCAATCAATGAAGGTACTACATCCATTCTAAGGCAGTAACCGGCGAATAACTTACGTTCAGCCCTCATGCCAATCCTCATGCATTTTTCGAGCCTACAGTGCTGGCACTTTCTTCTCATGTACATATCAATATCACATGTTTGTCCGAATTTACAGTAATAAACGGCTCTTCTCGTTATTGATCGTCGAAAGAATCCTGCAAAATGGAGAACACGGATATTTGCAGACTAAAGAAGAGTTAACATATTTCTAATTATTATAAACGATGAAGGATAAAGTGGTCGGCGTTGATCAATCCTGTCATGTGGGATGCGCCACGCATTCGGGGGACATCCGAGAAACCGAGTCAGTTCTTCATCCTCCCAGACTCCTCTGGTTCCAATTTACACACCCCGAAGGGACGTATGGCTTGGTTATTTCTAACCAGTCTGGCCGTCCGGCTGACGCCGGACTTCCAGACTTCTACTAATGCTCGCTTTGCTCGCATACTTCACATTGAACGCAAAGAAAACCCTGAAAACCTTTCGCGGGATACCTATATCCCCCTCAAATAGTTTACACGCTCTCCTGAAATTCCCTGAAATTCGCCAGGCCTTCTCTCATCTCCACAAAGTGAATTTCTTTGATAGGCCCGAGGGGCTGTGAGCATTTGGATGCAACCGATTCAGTGCAAATGACCACTTGGAATGATCTATGTTTAGCTGGCTGTTGTGGTAGCTAAGTGATAAGAGTCTACTGCTGCATGTAAACAGAATGAAGGGGGTGGCTCATTCAGACACGAATGGAAAGGACAGAGAGTGATGAGCAAGTAGTGTATCGGAGGAAGAAAAGCATGTAGGAGAGAAAGACGCGATGGGTTTTCGCGTAGGATTGGACCCATATGTGTGCATTCCCTCATTTTTCCAAGCGATTTCACACCTCTGAATCCCGGCACACCCTTTCACGCCGTGAAACCCTCTTCAAAGCGTCTCCCCACTTTGGGCGCCGGCGTACGCTGATCACAGCGACGGACCCGTCCCCCCCCACTTTTGACGCCGGCGTACGCTTATCACAGCGACGGAGCCGTCTCCCTCCACTTTGGGCGCCAGCGTACGCTTATCACAGCAGTGGACCCGTCTCTCCCCACTATGGGCGCCTACGTACCCTTATCACAGCGGCGGGCCCGTCTTCCCCCACATTGAGCGACGGCGTACCCTTTCACAGCGGTGGACCCGCTGAGGAACGGTAAACCATTGGGGGTATGATTGGTGTACGACAGCCGCCCTAGTGATCCTTCACCATAGGATGAATGAATTTCGTGACACACAGACACGCGCACACACACACACACACTTACACACTTACACACAGAATAAGCCCGTTATTATTAGTCATGATTATGTAGAATGAATGTTGAGGTAGTGCTTCGAAGGATGATTGAGCCTTTCCCACTGGCTTTTCACAGCTCTGGTATGAGCTACTGATAAAAGAGCAGATGTGTAGACCGGAGAAGGAAGACACCCTCACGTAGCCGCTTTCCGGATAGCACTTAGCCAGCCTCGTATGGCATCGTCGTAACGTTAGCCAGTTTGGTAAGCAAGTAAATGATGTTATCGTTCGCCCCAGCCAGACGTAGTGAGTTAACACATTCGCGACCTTACACTTTCGCCATGGTGCGTCGCGTGGGAGACAGGCGGTCCCTTAAGCACGCATTTGTGCTCAACCGGTCGAGCACGCGGTCCCACGCGTCGCACCATGCGTGCTCAACCGGTTGAGCACATTGTCGCGAATGTGTTAAACAGTTAGCTCTGTTTCACGATGGTCCAGCTATTTGGGATTATACCTGTACTGTTCGCCCCGTGTGTGGCCAACGCGTGTTACTACGTGAGGAATTACGTCACAACTATAGCTCATCCGCGGTGAAGCACCGGCCATCCCCCACAGGTAGCCAGCGCACCGCCTCCGGTTTCGGGAAAATTGTCTTAAAATGAGCGCTTGCAACGGAGTTGTGGTCATTCATTGCGGTGTGACCTTGAATTCAACTAGACCCAAACTACTTACTCACTATTACTATTGTAGCACCACTCGAGCAAGCGTACGCACAGTGAACCCCTAACGGCCGTATGCAAGCGGCGGAACCGCGGCGCGGACAGTCTGCTTGTCTGTTGCACCTCACGAGGCAGGGAAAATCACGATGCATCGGTTTCCTCTGCGTCCCTGCCCAGCAGGTCCGCTGCCTTGGCACAGCGGACAACCAGAGTACCCGCGCCGCAGTCTCCTACCGCTTCCCTGTCTACGGTCGTTTATAGTTGACTATGCATGTTGACAGTGACGAAATGGTCAATTAGGAATTATGGAATTTCAGCGAACGGGAGTAAATTATTATTCAGCTACGCATCATCACGTCACTGCCCATAAATTCTCAGTAATTTGACCTTCTCAAGAACACTTGAGCTGAGGATCAGATTGTATTCGGGAGCAATAAAGCTAGCACTTGGATGCTCAGTACAGCTTTCGAAGCCTAATAATTTTTGTTAGTCACAGTTATTTTTTCCGCGCACCATTGTTCGAGAGAGGATTGAATATTGCGGTAAATGTGTGGGAACAACCTTTGCATCCCTCGCAGGTGAGAGCATTGTAGTGATATCCTGACGCCTTGTCACCACACACAAGGCAGAGCTCTTCGCCAGGCAGTGCCAACGCAGGAGCTCTGCACTTCGACCCTCTTGGTTTCCTTGTAGGTGCCTGAAAGACTATAATAATGGTCAGTTCACTGAATAATGGCATGGTCTTTGTGTCTGTGAGCCACCCGCTGGAACCTCACAAACAAAAACTTTCGGAGGGCTTGTTTTCCAGCGTGGGCCTGCGTCCTTGCGAAAGCGAGGCTCAAGGACGCGTGCGCCAGCAATCTTGATGCTAATGCTCGCGAAACACATGTGGTTTCTTCGGAGCGTCATCACGAAAATCGAAGTAAAATGATTTCCGGCGAAATCGGTAGATCTCTGGATGGTAAGCGCCGCTAATCCGTACCTGAGTAGTATTCTGGGCGAGTTGTTCCTGATATCGCTCCTGAGCGAGGTAGTGTGACCATTTCACTTCTTCACCTGAATTGACAATGTAATTGAGCTATTCTAAACCAGTGGCGAACTCGTCTGGGGCCTTTCCTATTCATAGGAGTGGTCACAAAAATCCTAACAGTGCCTAGTGAAGTTCGTAGTTCAGAAAAAATGTGTTAGCCTATTTCTTATTCTTATTATTGGCTCTAATTATGTACTCCTCGGAATCAAGGAGTTAGGCGAGGTTTCTGCATGTTGCATTCCGCGAGCGCACCTTCTTTAAAAAAAATTAATACTCTTCGTGAGGGTATCCCATATCACACTCCTCATCGGGTTAGGGTATGCGCTCCTTGTGTGAGCAGCACGGCAGTAGTGCGCAAACTATGCTTGATTTCCGCTGATTTTCGGGTACAGCGAGTGGGCGCCAGCATTGAGGGGACATCTTGTACTGTTGCGATACTTCGATGAGTGTACCTAGTTACCGTGTGTATGTGGTCAATCATACTGAATCCTTTTCGCAGCCCAGCCTGCTCGCACAGCTGTCTTTTATCTAGTGTTCCTTCGATCTCGTTGAGGATCAATCGCAAGAAGAGTTTGAAGAAAACGGACCGATAGCCTGTGGGTGTCCTTTCTCACCGACAAGCTCCTCAAAAATGGGAATCCTTCAACAGCGATCCTGAGTTGGGACGGCTTCTTCAAGATAACTATTGTGAGACAATAGTAATCAAACGCTGCCACATTATAAAGCTGCCGAGTCAGTGGATCATTTCTTCCTAACGGGAAGATCCATTAGGCCAACGCCAAAATACTCCCATTTGAGGACGTAGTTTGGAGAAAAGAGTCGACAAAATATTTTTTCATGGTACGTAACTCCCAGGACCTATCCCAAGTATTCACACGACATGATTTTAGCAAAACGCGATGTTGGGGAACTCTGTGGGAATGATCATACTCTGGCAACGCTTCTTGCCAGTGAAGATCCCTTTGTCATATAAAATTGATGAGTCACATAGATTTTCCCTTTAATGTCTCCAAAATGTTAAATCCCGAGAATGAAGAAAATCGCAAGACAACAACAGAGATAGCCTAGCCGGTTTCGCCAATGCAGTTTAGAACGTAATGAAATTGAGCAAAGAGTTGAGACATTAACAGCACTGACGATTTTTATAGAAGCAGGTCCTCTTCAACGAATACTTATAGTTTTTGGAGTGAATTTATTTGGTGATTGTGCGTTTTAGGACATTTCGCTGGTCCTGAAGGAAAACCAGTAGCCAATTTCTCAGTGTATGGCGAGAACGCGAAATTAAGAGGAATAAATTCGAGTTTAAGTGGGGTAAACAATTCGAAATCAAAAATTAAGGGTTTTCTCTGGGTCGAAGTAGGGTAATTGCTGCTCAAGCAAGAAGAAACAGCACGGCGATGATTATGCAGTAGCGATTCTGATTGAGCTTTGACCTCGTGGTCCCGATGAGAAAATTTTCATGTGCTAATTTGAGCCAGAGGATAGGGCAGGTCACTGCTTACCCCACTGTGATGAGCTTTTACTTCTCTCTTGCCGAAGGTGTGAAAAGAGATTTCCTCAATCGTAGTTATAGTCAACTCCAAATGTCCGTAGACAAGGGTTGGGACCGCTGCGCGGTTTTCCTCCGCGTCTCTGCCCTGCATGCCACGCTGAATCCGTGCAACAGACAGCGAGAGACCCGCGCCGCGCCCCCAACTCTTGTCTACGGACATTTGGAGTTGATTATAGGTCATCAGGGTCAAGCGTGTGTCGATAAATTATCAAGGGGGGGTCGTACGGGGGGTAGGGAAAGAGGG
>JARK01000396.1:38392-51987 GCA_000688135.1 Ancylostoma ceylanicum
TACAATACCAGTCATAATTATTGTCCCAAAATCCGTTTCCGACGGATTAATCCGTCGGAAACCGTCAGAATCGTTGGGAATGGACTAAAATGACAGTTCATATCACCATTCGAAAGCTCTCAAGCTTCTCAGTCTGAATATCTATATCAAAATCTTGTTTGACATCAAACTAACGAGAACAAGATGGTCCCCGCTAATTACATTACCTGCGGGCAAATCGAGTGGAGATGAGGCAAAATTTCACTCACACTTATGACTCTTGCAAATAAACGTTACATTTGCATACTCCGTTTCACTGCGGTCACTTTAATACCCCATTTGGGTATGATCGGCGCTGGTGGAGCGGACCTCAATTTTTTTTCATTTTTGCGAAAATACAAAGTTTGGACCGTTGTAAAAAGGGAAAGCAAGTAGCCTATGGCAAATCAAGCGTAGATCATAAAGAGAAAGTAGTTCCGATGCCTGCCAAACACTGAAAACGCCTCTGGCCGAGGTATTTTACAAGTTACAAGCTTCTGAATATCACATGCCGTGCAAAAAAAAATTTTTTTCCATTTTTCCATACTCATCACAGCGACTTTTGTGACAGGTCATTCACTAGCTTATGAACCAAATTCTTCAGCACAATTGATTCTGTCGACCGCCTAGGCTGTTTTGCAGAAAATCGATTCAGGCCCTTTTTATTCTGATGCGAAAATGTACCAAACCTACAAAATGACCGCATTCTTTCTTCGCCAACTTACGGTAGAACAGTAGTTTTCATGCAGATATTCAGACTCATGAGTTCGAGAGCTTTCAAATGGTGATATGAACTGTTATTTTGGTCCACTCTGAAAGATTCTGACGGTTTTCGACGGATTAATCCGTCGGAAACGGATTTTGGGACAAAAATTATGACTGGTATTGTATGTACATCATCTACATGGTGAAGGGTTCGATCCCTACCGAGGCTAAAATTTTTGCTGAGGGTTAAAGCGTGTGCGGTGCGCGAATTTCAGTCTGAAAGCGTCCGTACAGAGTTTCCAAACGAAATACCTTCGTATTCGTCTCGAAAAACAACCATACACATCATCGACATGGTCAAGGGTTCGATCCCCTCCAAGGCTAGAATTTTTGCATGGCGTAAAATGACACGCGCTTGCAGTAGATTCGAGAAGATCGACCGTAAAGCACGAAATAACTGTTTATAGGGGTGGAGGACCGGGTAGGACTTTCAGTACGGACGTGCGAAAATTTCAGCCAAAAATTTGCACTCGTTTAGAGGCATGGTTGTAGTCGGACACGAATATCAGAGGACCTGGCCCGTTGAGGTCCAATTTTTTTTCAGGTTTTTAATAGTCGAAGGTTTGCGCTTTCAGGCTGTACAGCTCGTTTTTCCGCAGCTGCTTCCACCGCGATTCAACTCCGTCGATAAAAACCCGATAAAAAGGCCATTTTTATCGACGAAACCTCATCTCCGTAATTCCTGTGCTGAATCTTTCCTCTTGAAGCTGGAGACCTGAAACTTGGGGGTAAAGCACTATTGGGTAGGGTACATAAAATGACTTTTTACCGGCCTTCAGGACTGGGTTGGACTTTCAGTACGGACGTGCGAAAATTTCAGCCAAAAATTTGCACTCGTTTAGAGGCATGGTTGTAGTCGGACACGAATATCAGAGGACCTGGCCCGTTGAGGTCCCAATTTTTTTCAGGTTTTTAATAGTCGAAGGTTTGCGCTTTCAGGCTGTGCAACTCGTTTTTCAGCAGCTGCTTCCACCGCGATTCAACTGCGTCGATAAAAACAGGGAAAAAAGGCCATTTTTATCGACGAAACATCATCTCCGTTATTCCTGTGCTGAATCTTTCCTCTTGAAGCTGGAGACCTGAAACTTGGGGGTAAAGCACTAATGGGTATGGTCCATAAAATGACTTTTTACCGGCCTGCAGGACTGGGTAGGTCTTTCAGTACGGACGTGCGGAAATTCCAGCCTAAATTTTGACTTGCTCACCCATAGAATGACTTTTTATCGGTTGTGCAGTTGTGTGTCTTCACAAAAGCGGGACACTGCCGACCGATTGCCGGGAAGGAAATTTGTGTGCAAAGGGGGGGGTCGTATTTTTGGTGCCTCAAAGGGGGGGGGGTCGTATGGGGGTCGACTTTTTACCATCATCACGCTTGACCCTGTAGGTCATACGTCATGAGAGGGGGAACTCAAGGAACATTCACACATTGTCGACTGAGGAGCAGAAAGAAAGGGGTAGAAAAAAATTATGAAAAGTAAAAGGTAAAAGATATTCCACCTGAAATAAGAACACTCTCTCTATTTCTGCTCCATCTGGACCTTATTCTACTGTTCACTGTTTCAGAAGTGATGATCTCTTGGTATTAAGGTGAACAGTATAAATCTTCCGCTACCGCCAGTTAGAGCGGTTAGTGACAGCACTGATTGTGAGACTCAACCAAGTCAGCGAGTGCCGTCATTGAATTTTTAGGGTCTAAAAATAGAATCTGTTGAGCAGAGGTATTTGTAGTGCTATCTGCTTTTCTACTGAGTGTAGAGGCAAGCAATTGTGCTTTAAGGCAATTTTCTGTTCTCAAAAAGTGGATAATACTAGATCATTCGGACGTTGGGCTGAAATTTCGTACCAGCGCTAGTTTGCCGTTGCATACAGACTGATGTGCGGAGAGGAAAACGGTATTCCTGGAGAAATTGGGTACAATATGGAGTGTACTCTACAAATTTGTGCCAACCTCTGCTGAAAGATCACGCATTAACATAATGCATCTCTACGAACTTGGGAATGTTGACATTTCAGTGAAAGCCAAAGTGTGAGCATCAAGACAAACTTCATTTCATTGCATCACTGAGGATGCATTTGTTCCTTAAAATTCAGAACTTCGCCTTAATTGTGCTTTTCTAATTAGTTTAGCTCTTTTCAGCTGAGGACCGGCACTGCGGCGTGAGGCGGCCTGAGGCAATTGACCTTCGCTACTGACCACCACTGCACCACTTGATAGGATGACGTTCAAAGTTATGTATTTGAAACTGCGCTGTTTGTTACCTTCTGCTTTCTTCTCTCTATCTCATCCACTCCCTCTCTCTCAATTCCTCTCCAAGCGAAAACGCTGAGATATTCATCCCATCATATCATCCAATGCTAATAAGTAAATTACTTTTCACTACTTATAGAAATGAAAGTTTTTGTGCGCGTCTTCACTTGCAATTGTTCCCGTAAAGACGATAGGGTAGTGCAAGTACAACTATTTTCAGAGAATAAATTGTTGTTCGAAGATGTGCTGTAAGTGCAAGGAAAGTACCTCAGAAGGAATCACAAGGCTATTCCCTATGGACTTGGAAAGACGCAAAGAACGACTGAAAATCTAGGGTTGCTTTACACCGGCAGTTGCACTGCGATATAAAAGCACTGTGAAATTTCTACCCTGTCCCATGAGAGAGCGTGATGATTGCGGCAGAAAAGTTTGGCGAGATCCAGCCGGGAAATGAGTGGAATTTAAGCGGAACTTGTAGCCTAAGGGTTTGTCCCAGACATACCCAGACTAGAGTGTGATCCGTCGCTGATTTTGAAAATGCCCGACTTATGCGAGGTCCTCCCAGTGTATACCCAAGGACTCGGATTTCCAAGAACTGCAAGATATACCTGGACACACTCAGGGAATCAGGCAAGAACCGTTGGTGTGATATCACCGGAGACCTAGACACAATTCATACCAAATTCTTGCGTTCGATGCTCGTGCGTCTGCGTCATGAAGAAGTAATCCACTCACAGCCCAGGCGCAGCTCAGACGCAGATGAGACGCAAACATTTGCGGCTTCGCAAGGCCTGCTCGGTATATTCATTCACGATGTACACGCCGTTTCCGCATAAGTCGCGCACATCCACTTGCAAAAGATTTTCTGTGAGGATCGGTCAGCGTCGCATTCACACCAAGAGCGAAAATGACGCGCGCCCCTGCGAGACCGCAAACGCATGCGTCTCACCTGCGCCCGAGCTACGTCGGCACTGCGCTAGGTCTATCCTCCATCCTTTTACGCGCGACAAGCGCACGCGTCTGATATAATTTGCCCCTCGTACAATTTTGTTACTCGCAATTTAAAAATATCTGAAATGACTCTGCCAATCAAAACGATATGGATGTTATCACGTGCAGTTTCTGAAGCTGATCTCGAAACCGTTTTCATTACCTGCTGCAATATATTCTGTGAAGGGTTACGTGGCATGATTTCAGTTTGGCTAAGGCAGCCACATACGCTGACTCAGATATGCTTCACCAAAAAATATCGCGAAACTACTTCAATATAACCAAATTTTGGAAGTAATTAGGTTAGGTTCTGTTTGGAATAGTTTTAGCCGCTGTAATTGATGGGTTATGTCTCGAATAATGACAACAAATGATACGTTCAAACCTAAGAAGGATGGGGTGAGATCCGAGAAAGTCCATTTATGAATCGACGCAGTAAAATCAAAAACAGCGGTTTTCACTATGAAGGCTGCAATCGCGGATATTTTCACTTTCACGGCAAGTCGCGTCAGTGAAATCGCCTGGTGTTATTGAATCCATCACAAGATCTGCCGCGTACTTTCAAAAATGCTGGTCCATACGATGGCCAGCTGATATAGCCTTTACGCTAAACGACGTGCCGGCTTACGGGACGATGTGGGCTCACATTCAATGGTGGGAGCAGTGAATAGACTGGCGCAAAACAACACGTCTATTATATTTTTGCGAATTTCGCGTTTCACTATTGAAATGACACTAGCGTTCCACCAAACTTCGGAAGACGGCAAACTCTCAAACTTGCAAGTTTGTGTGGGTGACATCTTCAATTTAAGTTTTCAACAGTGCGTAACAAGGAACTGCTGGGTATTGATTACCATTTTTGTACTTGGGAAAACGTTGATTCCCGTGGTGGAATGCAGTTTTAAATGTATAGCAAATGTGTTCACCGGCAAATTCTTGTCCTCCAACGTATCCGTTTTGTGGGGCATTCTGCGCCGGTCTTAGTTGAGAGTTCTGTTCGGGATCATTTGGGGTCCATCCGGAAAGTGGAGGCAGTTTATGGTAGGTGACAGTTGCTGTACTCATAGGCGTCTGTAAATGAAGGAGAAACATCTTAGTTTACCTGTGATTTAGAGTAGTATACAAGACAGGTGTAAACAATACTGCTGGCGCGATTCGGTGTCTGGAGAACACTTCAAAATTGAGTCTTTTCATTTTCACTTCATTCATTTCAAAAAGATCAAAGAGTGTAAGCGAATCAATTTTCAGTGACAAAATTACAGCCTTACTTCATAGGCTATTTTCTGCTACTGCTAAGAAGCTCACTATTGGGGCTTCCCAGAGGAAAAAAATAGAATGATAAAATAGTAGCTGAGCTCATTTGCTGTCGAGGCATCTTAGCAGATCAACAAGAAATTCAGATCAGTGACTGCTGGGAGATGAAGAGCAGAACATGAAAATGAGTGATGTGCGCTATCACTGGCCCTCCACACCGAGAGAGGAAGCAAGTCATGCGTCTTAAAAGCGAATGTATTCGGCGGTGCCATTGCCGTGGTGTCGATCGGATATGCGGGAGGCGAGTGACCTTGGGCACCGGCTGCGCTGCCCGGTACCGCCACCACTCTCGGTTTTCAATATCATGTTTTTGATGTGATTACCCAGCCAGGCAAAACTCGCGGCGTTCGCATGACGTTCGCATTTAGTTCCGAAAGAATTTCATCCCTACAATAGAACCGATGAGCGCAACGATCATTTGCCTTTAACAGTGACATCTGTCTGCATTGGCTTTTCAAGCATAATTCTGATCTTTAGAAAAAGTTGAAACAAAGTAAAAAGCTCTTTCAATCTTCTACCAACAGCCGGTGAAGATAGACAGAAAATTCGCTCTTGATCTTCTTGAGTATTACGATATTCAATGTGAAGCTGTTTATCCGCAAAGGGATGCCACTTCTTCACGTCTGCATGGGAGAAGAGGTCAGTTCTTCAGAATTTCCTGATAAATAGCTCCACAGTATATCTGCTTATCCGATTCCAGTTGGAAATCAAAATGGTTGCCCTCTATGCCAATTGACCATTTTCGAACCTATTGTTTTCAGCCGTCATAGAAAAATGAAGAAACAAAATTTTGTTTCTGCATATTTCCAGGATGGAGGGGTATCAGACATAAGATAATCAAATCATTTCTCTCGGAGAACCATTATAATTGCTTTTTTGAGCAAAATGGTGAAACTTCGAAACGTAGCGCGATATTCGGCCGTACATCTGTTTATCCGAAAGAGGACACGCCCTCTGCGGATATAAACTGCTTCTCTCCAATATCAGTGCAGTTCGATAGAACAACACTACAATACTTCGATCGTTCAGCATCCTCAAAACCTCACCAGAATCCTTACCACAATTGCGAGGAAAAAAAAACCCAAAGTCTTTTTTCACTTACTCCAACATCTCGCGCCGTTCCATTCTTTTCATGCTGTCAATTATGGATTCTGCAACTGTAAACTTGCTTGGAATGGAGTGACAACGAAGTGCACACTTAAATACGGTGGTCTCCGTAGCCAGTAGCAAATAGCAAATAGCCATACCAGCCTTGGGGTATGTACCATCGGGAGCAAAAAAGGGGCGTAGCCAGGCGAGTCTTATTGGCGCCTTCGGGCCCTCCTCACGCCCATCTGTTTGAACTCGAACGGCATCAATCCCGTAACATGGTCTATTTGTGCTTAGCGCCGTACCAGTCGAACAGGTGGGCGTGACGGGAGGCCCGAATGCGCCAATCAGAGTCGCATGGTTACCCCCCTTTTCCCTCACGATGATACACACTTCCAGCCCTAAATTCTTAGCTGATGTTTCAATACATCTTTGCTTCAATGACGACACTATGGAAATCACGTAACACTGCACCATGAGATCGATTCTTTTATTATACACTTATTGTCAGTACTGTTTTTACTCATTCAGGGTAAATTTTTTGACTTCGTTGTGGTATATGTATATGCTATCACCTACTTAGATTCAATTACCTGCTTGAATTCACTTTAAAGACACAACTCAAGTATTAGGAATAAATAAATATACAGATATCCGAGGTTAACATGATGTTTTGGCTTCGACATAGTCTCACAAAAGTATTCTGGCAGAAATTTAAAAGCTGGCTAGGAATTTCGGTGATGTACCCGTACAGTACCCGCACTAACTTTGTTAAAAGTCAACGCTCGGAACGTGGATCTGCGTTCTCTCCGTTCCAGTGCTATAACTCACTACAACGAAGCGGTTCCCATACCAAACTAAGGATCTCGAACCATAGTGGAGTGGGCTAGCATCTATCATTAAATCTACTCCCTATTTCAATTTTGAACTATGAATTTTACGATTTTTTGATTCTGCCGCCATCTTGCCGCGCATCGCGTGCGGCAACGATCGATGCGCGGTATTTTCAGAGCAGAATGAAGGTCTCTCAAATTTCAATGGTCAAAATCGAGATTCGGAGTTGGTTTTATGAAATCTGGTAGCCTGCTCCATTGCGGTTGCTACCTCTTATTTTGAAATGGAAATTGCTTCATTACAGTGTGTCGCGCCGTGCGCGACTCTGCCTCGGGCCGGATTCCGCCGCGCGCATTGGCGTACGGTACTTCCCACGCTGTCGGCGCGGACTGCGGGCGCGGCTGATTTTCGAAATCAGTCGCTCCCTTGCGGTCACGCCGGACGGTCGGGTTTGTACTGTGCTCTCGTGTCGTGTTTCATTGCCGTGTACATCTCGCGTCCGTTGAACACCAGTATACCAGTATGGAGTAGCAGGTCCTCCCTCAGGTTGACCATCACCTTGCTCCGCCGTGCATACCAGTTTCCATCTACCACTGTTTGAGTTGACCCCGGATACCAGTCGCTGTACAGTTATTGATTGCCGTGTATTGATGTTGTGTGATTTCATATGTGATAAATACCATCGATCGCGCTCGTGTTATTGCATATGTATGTACATGTATTGCATCACCAGCTACCAGTTCAACATGTATACCAGTGGGCGGGGTCAGGGTTGGGGGCTCAGCGTAGGGACCTGGTGAGGGGAGACGGGAACTGGGAGCACTACCATGGGATACGGCCGAGTACGTCTGTGGGGGTAGGCCGCCATTAGGTACTAGGAAGCGCATTCCTCCACCGACGCGGCCAGTCGTGCTCGGGATCATCCTGACACACTGAACCGCCGAGGATCCTGGGGCACGACACAGTGAATTGTAGCCATGGAACGAAAAGAACGAAAATCCGCGTTCCGAACGTTCAATTTTAACAAAGTTAGTGCGGGTACTGTACGTACCTCTGAGAGCCCATTCAGATATAAAGGTGCAAATATTCGCGGATGAATCAAAGACAGCCATTTTCGGATCTGAGGTGTTAAAAGCTTCTGGACCAGCTGAACGCACTGGTCCCTGCGATATACGGAAGTGCTCCAAAGTGTCCAGTAAGGCGTTTTACGGCTTAACCGGTCAAGGGTTTTACGAGTATCCGTGTTCAATGTACTCACAAACGCGGATTACCATGTCAAAGACAACACAGTTGGTCCAGTCTATTTCTTATGACGCTCCAACAGTCGGCCGAGAATTTCAAACTTCTCTACCAATCATCTCTTCAGAATACACGGTTCGCAGTAGTTTCAAGACTTTTCACGTGTGCCACTGTTCTCGGGAGCTCATTCCTGTAAAAGTCTCGAGCACGACTTACGAGAGGACACACCGCCTTTGACGTATATCTCTCGTACAAAGAGAATGAGCAATAATCTCCCATGCAGCTATTTGGCGAGCATTTAATAAAATGTTGTACTGCTCAAAAGCACACGGAGCCTCACTCATTTGAGGGATCACAGCCGGTTAGTCGCGAGGCTGCGTGGCGCGTCCTCAGGTGGCGGATAGGGGGCTAATCGCGGACCAAACGCGACCTTGTACTTGCCCTGAGAGCGTGTGGATTCAGGGGATGGACTCCCTGTTTCTGCAGCATCGGAACGAATCATACTTTCTGTCAGCTCGTGAGTATACTCATACATGCGTGCGTGGGTCTGCTAGCGTATCTGCAGATTGTATCCTGCACACCTACTCGACCAAAAGCCCTGCATTCAAGTGACTGGGAAGTACGAGGGAGGCGGTTTGAAGTCGCTTCCAACAAATATGCTTCATCGTCCACTCTCCGGAAGCCCGGCTAACTCCCCTGTGAGGCAATTCCCCAGCCCCCACGGGGGAATAGAGCTAAGCAAGTTATTCTCTGTTGATTTCATTTTTTCAAGCTAAACAAAGAAATGACAAAGAGTGTTCCCCTGATCTCGAAAAAGTCACTGGTACGGCAGTGTCAGTGATGACGAGGTTCGAGGGCTTATTCGGGCTAATTAAAACGAGAAGGACCATGATGACCATTTGTAACATCAACGAACGGGCGCTTGCATCGAGGAAACTGGACGCTTCCAACGAGAATCTGACGATGCAGGCCAGGAGGAACAGGGACAACGTCATCTGACTGACTGAGACGAAGAGGCACCTGCCGCTGAACGCCACTTTCTATACAGGAGAAAAACTGTTTCTCGGAACCTGCGATAGTAGAGGAGTTGGTGAAGCCGGTGTCCTCGTCAACACGAACTTGGCCATGAATATAGATTATTTCAAACAACTAACGACCCGAATCGGACGTTTGCGACTGAGGAAATGTGGATCAGTGCCTACTCTCCAACATCCAGCTACGGTGAAAAAGAGATCAAGGGCTTCTGAGGAACAGGCGGTTGATCCGATCAGATTTTCGCACCTTTTCCTCGCGTCTCTAATTATATCCTCAAGACCTTAATTAAGGGTGCAAAAAAGCGACCAAATAGGATCAACAGCGTTGGGAGCGAATATGCCTTGCAGCGGCAACATGTGCCTTCATTCTTGGACGAGTTGTCCATGCATCATCTCAAAGGCGACATTCTGGACCTGTGAGCTGGGATCAAAAACCATTGTAGACACACTAATTATCTCAGGTCACCTATAACGGATGACAAGTTATATGGGGTGTGGAGGTCACTACCATCACTACTAACATATCGATGCTATGATGTGACAATACTGGAAGGTTAACGATGACATACTTAACACCTTCACAGGAGTATTTTAAACAACGATGGGCTAAATCGTTTTTGAAAGTTACTACTGCAATAGGATTTGCATCCGAGTACAACTCAAAGTCGGCATTTCGTTCCCAATCAAGGCAATGTTCTGGAGCAAAATCCACATGGATCTACAGTCAAAGAATCAGAAAGTCAAGGACTGTGCGCCTTGGTCGCTGAACATTTGAGATGCATCCTGTAGAAGCTGGAAAGTACTCTACTGTATTCACGTTATGTGTGATGGCGGCTTGGAAGTCCCTCTACTATATGCCGTAACAGAGAGCAGAACGATAACCGCTTACAAGAAAATCTTCGCACACATCAAGAAACACCTTACTTTGCCTCGGTCTGGAACCCTTAGGATGATAATAGATTTCGAAAAAGCTTCAATTCGTGCAGCTCGCGTTGTATTTCCGAACTACAAAATAGGTAAGTTCAAAATTTAAAAACCTGATAATGAAATCACGAATAAAGCCGAGGATTTCAGGAGGATGTTCCTTTCACCTATCACAAGCATGGAATAGAGAAAGATATGCTTTGGGACTCAGGCAATACATCCATGGAGACAAAAAGGAAGAAGTATTGCTGCATGGTAGAGCACGATAAATGGGACAATATTCCCTCCCAAGGATTTATTCGGAGAAGTAAGAGCTCTAACAGACCCATCAATACCGGAGGGTCATGAAGCTTATAAAAAATGTGTCGAGTTCCTTGATTATCTCAAAACAACGTGGATGGAAGGACTATACGAAGATCTCTGGTATGAATGGACTGTTAGTGGAGTTCGCACCACTAATTTAGCACAGGCGCTTCACAGGTAATTACTTTTATGGAATTCGTACAAACACATACTACATTCTTACTCAACTTTAGGGAACTCGGAACTCTTATAAACGTCCGGCACCCCTCCTTGGCCACATTGTTGCACCACTTACACAAAATCAATCTTGAAGCTGCGTGTGCTCTGAAGCGGATCGAACTTGTAATCAATAGATATCAGAAAAACATATCCACTGCAAAATAAAAATAAGCGTTTTTTTTTCTAGGCTCCAGGAGAGCAAAGGACTCTACGTCGAAAAGACTAAGCACGAAAGGATAAGATTAATGAAGCTGTGGAAAGGTAAACAGAAATATTTGTTGTCTGCTTCAGAAAAAGAGAAACAAATCTTGCCATGTTTTTCCCTTCAGAATGCGCCAGCAGTACGAAAATGGATTATCGACAACTGAAGTTATGCTATACTGTCAGAAGATGTCTGCCTACCTCACCAGAAAGAGCGTTTAATTGAAGCGCTAGTACAAAATACTATGATAGATATAATACAAATTTATGAAAGATCTATTTTAATTCATTTGCAAATTGTTCGCTTTGATGAGTGACAATAAATGTATTCGCATTGTTATTCCTTGATTGTTGGTAGTGGTGTCACATTCAAACCCCTCCTTTGAAGGTGACCTGAGATAATTAGTGTGGCTACAGTGTACTTTGATCCCAGCCCCCAGGTCCTGAATATGGCCTCGGAGATGATGCATGGACAACTCGTCCAAGAATGAGGAAACATATTGCCGCTGCAAGGCACATTCGCTCCCTACGCTGTTGATCCGATCGGATTTTTGGTCGCATTTTTCGCACCCTTAATTGGTGTCCTGAGGATGTAATTAGAGAAGCGAGGAGGTGTGAAAATCTGATCGGACCAACAGCGACGCACCCGGGGCTTCTATATGGACTTGCAGAAGTATTACAGGGAAGACCACACATATAACGTCTTTCTTGTTGCCCATCTGATACAGGTTCTGGCTTGCATGGCCTAATTACATCTACGGGGCATTGCGTTCCTGCTACATATCCGCGGGAATTGTGTCCTCAGGGGCAGCATCCTATACTCGTGACCTTCCCGCATTGGGCGACGCTTCGCCAGAGGTCAGCCATAATGCATTGCATATTACTTCGCCTTATTTAGTTGGAGTGCTCGACGTCGAGCTAGATCCTCCTTGCATCCCAATACTCCATACATTGATTGCGTTCATATTTCTATTTTTTTTTGTTCATAGTTTATTCACTGGACATGTGCATGCTGTATGCCATCTAGTATTTATTGTTTCACAGTGGAAAGATGGCATGTTCCGCTCCATTGGTCTCGACGGACTCATTCGGCTTCTCCATGGACTAACAGAATGGCCCCATCACAATGGAGAACAAAGAGGTAATTATTAGATTTCTGACATCTTTTCACAACTACAGTAGAATTGCTCATTCCATCAGTTATGGCACGCCTTGTATAGGGCTAGGGAATAGCCGTCGCGTATAGATGAAAAGCACTACGTGAGAAGATGGTTGGCCGAGAATGAAGGCACTTGAATTCAAGAAAAAAACCCTCTCCCCATCTTTTTTGCTTTTTTCACGAATCTGTTTTTAGATCATGTATTTGAATGATCTCTCTTTTTAGCGTACTGGAAAGGCAGCAGCCTCCGCATCAATCACGAGAGGCATTAACAGGCCAGAGAAGCCGAGTTTGCAGCAGTATCGGCGCCGAGGGCTGCTCTGGTGGCGCCCCCCCCCACGCCGAGATCCCCCCGCCTCTGGCCGCCACATTGGAGACGGCACCTCCTGCCTGAGTCAAGAAAGCTACCATTTATGCAGAAGTCTTGCGAATAGCTCGCGCATGTTCTAATAAGCAAGACTTCATAAACCGGCTAAAACATACTAAGAATATGCTACTAAATATGAATTATAACCAATTTGTGAGTTCACACATTACTGTTTTTTTTTTCAAGAACAATCATATTTCGTATAAATTTGACATACATACCTCTGGATCTGAACAATTTATAAAAGAAATATTCTGATTATAACACGTTTAACTCTGATAGTCGAAGTAAACCTCTGAACATTCAAATTATACTGGTTAAGAGTTCGATATAATAGTACGAATTTGAATATCTATAATTTTAAATCAACAGGATCTGCCAGTATTCGATAAAAGATAACATTTGCTAATTATTTTATACAAGTGCTCCGACTCGCCTCCGGCGAGTCTCGCGCTTGCCCGCTTCGCGGGACTTCGGTACTGACGTATCCTTAGTTTTCAACAAAAGCGGATGAAGCCGAGAGTTGCGAGACTCACCGAAGGCGAGTCGGAGCACTTGTAGGGACATGATCAAATTACGTGCTGGTAACCGCTTTTACATATAAACTTCAGTTTCCCATTTAATCCCCTCGAAAACACTCGACTGATCACAGACAGACACCTGAGAATTTCACCACTGATAGCAACTTCCGCTTTTCTTCTGTGATACGATTCATAGACATTTGCACATGAAACCTATACCGTTCTGATTAGAATTGTGCCCCGCAGTGCAAAAAATCATTGCTATCTACGCGAAGCGCGGTTGGATCGTGAGATATAAGCGATAACCAACAAACACACAAACAGATGAATTTTACTCTATAGTGATGGGGATAGGGGGCCAAAAATCGAT
>JARK01000397.1:3426-56353 GCA_000688135.1 Ancylostoma ceylanicum
GCGCCCCGAAGTGGCAGAACTGCTGGAATCGGCTCTGACGGTGTGGTAAGGGTGTGTAGCCGTTTAGAAGTAGGTAAACACCTGTTCGTCATGTTGGCGCCCACTACCAAGTTCTTCTCGGTTAAACACTATGACTAAATAATGCAATGCCTTTCCCTTCTCTTCATTACCCATCTTCGTACACCAGTGAACTTACCCACGGGAGGTTATCTCGTTTCCGCAGCTCTTCTTCTTCGGGGCGCCGATGCACACTTATCGTGGAGTTGGACCCGTCTCGGCTCTCCTCCGCTACCGGCGCATCCGCAGCACATCCAGTCGTGCATCCTCTACCCATGCCTCCACAGTTTTCAGACACTACCCTACCCATCCCTAGCCTTTTATAATGTTATGAAGTCGTGATAGCATTGTTGATTGAAGTGAACCAAGATCATGCAGGAACCTGTTTATTATGTGGCGGTGAGGTAGCTACGCCATCAAGCAAGATGGCATGTTCTCAGAGATCTAGGCCGAAAATTTCAACTACACGGATTAATTAAATTTCCGCATGATACGGTAGAGTTACCTGCCCTAATCGTTGTGGTGTATCCGAAATACAACATCGTCTGAAAAAAGCAACGAAAAGACTCAAATTCTGAGAAGGACGTATGTTTCTGAGGAATTTGCCGAATCGCGTGCCACAAATCTGATTTGGTGAAAGTCGTCCGGTTGATTCTCCCAGTATTTTCTGCAGTCCAAGAGGTGTACTACCAGATTTTTTAGTGACAAGGATGAAACAAGAATGTGGCAGAACCGCTAGACATTCAAACTTTGCCTCACCTGCAAAACGATTGCCTCATTTAATCGAGGTCAAACAGTTTCGTCATCACTAGGAAGGCACGTGACCTAATCCACAACGCTCAAATTTTGCCAATATCTTGAAATAATCTATATTCTTACAAAAAATGAACAATAGCTCTATAGATGACGTTGTGGACATTTCCTGAACGCGTCAACAGCGCAGCCTCCTGAAATAGCCCTAAAATTTTTGCCATCAAATGCAGTGAAAAGGAATATCGTTAGCTTCGCCGCGACGCGCCCAATAAGAATCTGACTTCAGAATCGCAAAAGCTTCATTCTGAAGCGAGTTATGCGCGTGCGACGCTTTGCGACGCGCTTTTGCGTCGCCGACGCATTAACGCGTCGGGCGCGTCTTTTTTGCAAAGATTAGGAGCAGTATTGTAGTTTTATTCACATTTTCAGCGTTATGGATACTTTCCTCTCATTAATGGAATGCCGTGGGAAGAACAATCCTTCGATTTGACTATGCTGCTGGCTTATTTTAACAGGAACAAAACAGTAAATCCCGCATTGGTACCTGAGATTGTGGAACATATTCTCTACCCTTCACAACTAGTTGCAACGGTAATGGATGTACAGTTTTTAGAAATTGTTTGTAGACAATGGATAATGGAGTGAAGCCGTGAGGAATTCCGCGGATGAAAGGGGTTTATACCTGAGTGAAAAGGTGAATTGCACCATGAAAGTGTTCTCTTACAGTGGCGGCAACATACTGGGTTAGGCAGTAAGTTCGTGCGGTTTTTTCACCTTAATTTTTTTACTGGAGACCAAACTCTGTTAGAATTGCGTGTCAGTGACTATTTTGTAGTTCTTCATTTACTCTTTATAAATACTCAAGCCGATTTCCTCAATTCCCGCCACACCTCATTTATTATCGCCTGGAGTGTGAAGGACCATTTCGACTAGGACGCCAACCTCCGATCACTCCGACTGTTTGACTTCTATCGTGGTCGAGTGCAATTCGAAAGGCAACAGCTATCAGCGAATGTGAAGAGAAGCTATTACTGTTAAAGACACGGTGCAGTAGTGAATGACCGCCTCAGAGAGGTTAATTTTAACCCAGAGGATGTCCCTCTTCCAAAAGTAGACTTCGAAGAACAGCGAGACGTTTACGCATCTTCGCCATAGGTGTAAAGAGAACCATGGTCAATGTTGAACTCCAGCGACATCTTGGTTACACCGATTCAGTTCGCGAAAAAACTTCAGAAAGCTCACTGCGAGGTGGCCCTTCACATTGAGAAGGCGCGTCGCTTCGGGGCAACTTCCATCAAAACGGTATCCGACAACAAAAGGTAATTTCACTCACACAACCTCTGCAAGCTTGAAACAGTCCCCTACCAACCATTTTGGTTATTTTCTTGGACAAATTCCAGTGTTTCATTGACACGTTGCAGTTGAGATTCACAAATTGGGTCGTTCCAAACAGTGTGGCTTTCCATGGAAAGGAAACAGGGGAGCTGACCCATCTCTGATAACATTAATAGCGGAGGAAAGGGGCTACACAATTCATTTGTTCTGATTTATGTTGTTCGTGAAAAGCAGTACTTCTAGTGCCCTTGAAAAACCGCATGAAATTATTGCCCAACCCAATATTTAGCAACCAACCAACTTGTGATCAATTGGCAGAGATATGAGACCATTCAGACTTGGAAGGGAGCATCAGGACGATGCTCCGGGACATGATTAGCAGTAAAGTGCTTCTCTTCCCTATTAACTGCGCTTCTCCGGAAAACGATGTTTAACGGAATTATTACATCCAATACAAAAGACTCAGTCCGTTTGAAAATATTTTGCTTCCTTCGAATCCTTCCTTTGAATGAGGAGAAAATTGGTTCGGTTCTCCACATAATTTCGCTGTAGCAGTCTGGATGCACAGTTGCTCACATCATGGAAGAGAGAAAACTGTCATATCACCCCTTACAAAATATATGCAGCGAATCAGAATGGAGGTTTTGCATTTGAGCTGCTATCAACTAACAACGAGTTCATCCAGTCCGTTAGTTTTCGGAGGAGATCGCTGGTGTGAATTTTTCGTAGTGGTTATGAGTGGATGCTGCACCTCAGTATTATCGAAGCCCCTTCCATCCAAAAAGTGTTGTCCTGAGTTGTTATTTCACTTTTTAGGTCCAAACCGCGAGGAAATCATTGTATTCATAGAAGCGATATCCAATATATTGAGTTGTAAAAAGGGTTGTGCTGAACATAATGCCAAAAAATATATATATCGGGTGGAAAAATTCTATCTAAAAAATCCGCACGACCTCATGTCCTCAAATGCTGCAACCATAATTTATACACAATTTCTTCAAATAATGACAAGTGGTTTTCATGGTAACGGACTACTAGTCATATGAAAAGCACGCCTTCATTTCAGTTTCACCACCGTTACGATGTCTTAATTTATAAAATGGCCACATCGTCCGATCCATCAACTAGTGAAGCAGCCTTTCAACTGCTGTTGAACTTCGTAAGATCCTTCACAAGTTTTTTTCTATTTCCAATTATTGTTTTCTCTCGCAAATAAGACTTTATGCGTATGGTCGAAAAGTAGTGCAGGAGCCATCCTGTGCAAGTTCCACTTCATGCGCGCATATTCCTTCCGTTTGCCTCATTACTGGCATGAATGTTCATACATCAAAGACAGCGCTCATGGGAGAATTCGTTGTGAACCTTCCAAATTTTCTGAGAAAAAAACCCTGACTGGGAATTACCTTCACCAGAGCAATGAAATCTTTTTGGGGTGCGATTGCCAGCCGATCTGTTTGTCTTACCATCACCGTCACTATTCTCTTCTCATTCGCTCGTTATGCTTCGGGAATAATATTGATTCCAGTCATCTTCACAATTTCCCCGTTTTTGATCACTGCGATCCTTTTTCATTAGCATTCCGCCGCAATTATAGCTGTTTGTCTACTGTTAGAGTTGCCTCCGACGAAATTTTACTCTTCTCCCATTCCTTCTCTGTCAGAAAACTTCAAATGTACTGATTTTCAAGCAATCTCTTTGTCAATTGGTTCTTATTTTCCAATGGTTATTTATTTTACTACAGTGCCGAGATGCTGTAGTTCAGAAAAAATAACTGATTTCGCGAAGGTACGACAGATGTAAAGGACGGCCTTATCTCATAGCTCCGGGAAATATGTCTTGAGATGTTAAAGCAGAAATTTTCGTGGGTGCTGCATTCAATTTTCTTCATGTGCATTTATTTGTTATTTAATTTTTTATTCGTATACTCGTATATATACACAAGCATACAGACGGATACTTCTCATCTACCTTGGCTTTGCTAAGGCAATAAAAGCTGATTTCAATCTACTAAAGTTTAAAAAGCAATTCCATTTCTATGGAAAGCCGAATAAGTCTGCATCAGGAACCGTTCTTCGCACCCTATACGAGTACCACCACACAACTTTTATGGGTCAAAGATTTGAGTGTCAACATAACTCATGATCAGGGTCAAGCGTAGGTCGGAAATTTGCCATAAAGGAGGGGGTCTTATGGAAGGGGTGGGAACAGGAAGGGGGACGTATCGGAGGGAGAGAAAGACAAAAAGAGAAAAGACAAAAAACGCAAGCATCGGGCTCAAACACTCCGCGGCAACAGCAGGAAGCAGTGTGGATAAGGGCCAAAAGTAAACCATCGTGACAAACGGTACTCAGCTGACTGGATGCGACCGGCGGGTGCTTAGCTGACTGGTAAGGACTTCAAAGCCCTCCTTGCGACAGGTACCAATTCTCTATCTATCGGGTGCTTCGTGAAATGGCGAGCCTGCTTCTTCCTGCTCTGAGGCGCTGGACGCTGGGCCCCCTAATGAGCATACCCTTTTTTTAGTTGTTTGTTTGAGGTTCAGTAAGTCTTTCAATCGTAGTTTTTTCTCCGGTTTCAATCCTTCTTGTTCTAATGCAGAGCACCTTCAAGTGCATTTAATAAATAAATAAACAAAGGACGGTGCCCTTGCTAGCGAGAACATCGCAATGTTACGTGTCAAAACTGGTTGTCAGCACATCGACTCGAGCGCTGGGATTTGTCGCTCCCACATGTTCGATTCCCAGCGTCTTCAAAAAAAAAATCTTGCACGGGTCGGCATCACTGCGGAATTGAGTGAGAAGGGAAGACGGTGGAAAAATTTGGAAATGAGATGTGGCAGGCGATATTNTTGGGATTTGTCGCGCCCACGGGTTCGATTCCCAGCGCCTTCAAAAAAATTTTGCACGGGTCGGCATCACTGCGGAATTGAGTGAGAAGGGAAGACGGTGGAAAAATTTGGAAATGAGATGTGGCAGGCGATATTGATTGATTGCGAGAATTCGCCTGCAAGGCCGGTCACGACATGGAAAATTTTGGTGACTTAGACCTAGTGCTGAAGTTCTCTGGCTCCGAATAAGCAAATGCTTTCCAGCGTGTTCATAGAAGATGATCAGCGCTATTTTCTTCTCGAGTTTCAATGTTCTAGGGCTTTAAGTGTTTTTGGGAGTTCGATAGAAATTTTTAAATTTTCGGGTCTTCGAGGGGAAATTCCCATCTAACTCACTCAAGCAGGAGTTAACTTTGGATCGCGATAATGGGGCTGAAGCATGCTTGCTTAAAGCTCGACATATTGCGTGGGTATAGTAAAATTCCGGTAAAAGACAAATTCTCTCCTTGGAGTTGAAGAAGTAAAAACCTCGCACTTTGAAGATGTGGGGGAAAATGGAGTAAATCTGTTTGGGAAATCACTGAAAAGCCATTTGCAGATTTCACGAAATATTTTTTCGATTGGTTCTACAGGAGCAAATTCCCCATTTGATTACAGAATCTGGCTCCATGAAGTTCGATCGTTTCCCAGCAATTAAGATGGGAAATCGATGGGAATATCGCCAAATTTACCAATCGATTTCCCATCAAGCCACCAAAAACATAGGAAGCCCTAGAAACTTGAAAATTGCAACTACGGCAAAAGATGGAGCTTATTGTCCCCTACGGATACGTCGAAACCACTTGTTGATTTCGAGTCGGAGAGCTTCACCGCGGGGTCTAACTACCCTACTTCTCTACGATGGTGACGGGTCCTGTAAGCGAATTCGAGCATGTGCAATTGATCGATTTCGTATCTCACATTTTATTTCCAAACGTTTCAACCCTCTTTGCTCGACACTTAATTCTGCAGTGATTCAGACCTATGCAAAAACTTGTTGACGGTGTCGGGAATCAAACCGTAGCCGCGGCAAATACCAGCGCTGCAGTCGATTTCTCGCACATGCTGCCAATCAATCCTGTTTTGACACGTAATAAGGCGATGCTTCTCGTTAGCGAGAGCTTGCTACAATTCTTTTTTTGCAAGTCACCAGTTCGGTAAAGACCATGTGTCGGTTGTCTATAAGGGGGTTGTAATGAAGTGGGGGTCGGACGGGGGAGTAGGGAGAGGGTCGTATAGAGGGTCGATTTTTCCCATCGTCATACTTGACCCTGCTCATGATGAATGAATTTACCACGAACCCTTGAAAACGCATTGATTATTCAGAAAACGATTTCACCTAGCTTCATCTTACTTAAACCATCTTCTGTCATATTTTGAGAAAAACCACTTAAGAAAAATTATTATGTAAATCTTGTAGTGGTTGAGTCTGACATTATCACATCGATGCAATAATAAACTGCTTAATCCTATAAAACTGGTGGAATAATAGTGAGGTCTATTTTCTCATGACGGATGAACATGATGATTAATCTGACCGCCAAGTCAAAAATTTAATATTTGAAGGGCTCGAGTCCTGTTTTGAGTGATACTATATGGGAAGTAAAAATAAAGTCATCGATTACTCTTGTACACCTCAAATATCGCAATTCCAGACACCAGAGACATTCAGAATAGGGGACTACGAATACGGGTATTTCGAAAAAAAAAACGCCAGCGCCTCTGACATATGTATGTACTAGGTATTAGGTTGGTGCAAAAATAATGCGCGTTTTCAACCCTTTGCTTCCTGAGCCCATAACTCGCTTCAAAACATGTACTACTAAGCGGTCAGCGATTTGGTCGCAATTCTTTCACTACGAAGGCGCCAAGCAGACTTTTCAACGAAGAACAATCTGGCACTCGCTTAGTTTGCGCGGTACCTACTCGTCGAAGGTTTTCGTGCATCCATTCTTACCCAAGGGAGAGATAGCCCGACAGCGATTTTTTTCCAGAGAGGTTCTGCGCAACCATATATGTTGTTCTGAATGGGTCTTTTTCGATTTTTGCCGTCACTTCTCAGACATTCCACCGCCCCTTGCGTTGTACTACATCGCCAGGACCGACACACCATCCGGCGAATGTGGTATGATGCTGCGCTCCTGGCGATGCAAGGGCGGTCACGCACCGCTCCGTGGCACCGGAGGAGCACTGCCTACGGAATTTCATGAGCATAACTTGCTAGGTAGGCCTGACACGCTGACGTTATGTGGGCATTGCTAACTGCTCTTTGTATCGGTTGGTGCCGCCCTTTGCTCCTAGGAGAAATTTGGAAACTCAGAATATGTGCGCAATGTTGGCTATATGAGCCGTCCTTAAGCCTCCCCTAGCACTCAAGCGACGCCCATCATTATAGAATGCATACAGTAAGAAAATGCAAAGAAATTAAGAAGCTTTCCATCGTCTCCGCCCATTTGAACCTCTTTTGCCTCGCGCGGGATTCAAAACAACCCACCTCGTCTACTCCACTAAAGTTGAATGATTGAGAGCCCATTGCTTTATCCGCTCGGCCATCCGTGCTGATATCCTCTATTCTTTCGAGCCGATCATTTTGGTACATATTCATGGCATGGCAGCCTTGTCATGCAATCTCACCCATTAAAACGAATGCAACTCGTTACAGTTGACATCATCATGACTGTTGAAACCTTTCGCGTTGAATGCCGATAAGTATATGGTGAGGTACTGGTTACGCAAAAATAAAACCATCCCAAATTCAGTCACCAAAGGTAATAAAAACGACGATAAGCAAACTCTTGCGCAAAATGCTTCGACGTCACTTCTCACTAGTGCAATGCTCTAATCAAAAATTGGTCCCCAAAATTTTTGATCAAGTTGCTCGTTATCCATTTGGTTTTTATTCATAAACCAGCTCTCGCAGAAACTTAATGACAGTCCGGAAGAACATTTTCTCCGACCTTACCCGGTGTTCTGTACATCAAAGTGCTTTGTATTTTCGAATGTGTATCTACTCCCCTACTACACTAGTGCTCTATTCTGCGAATCAAGCCCAATTAAATGACAACTTTAGTGGAATTGAAAGTCATTCGAGAGACTTTGACTCCCTGTTGAATAGAGCTTGACTATTGGGTAACGAATACGCATTAATCCAAAAGTTGTACCTCGATTTTATTACAAACAGATTTGGACGTGGTTTACTTCGCCACCTATTTTCCTTTTGTTGCATCAGCACCATGTAGCTCTCCTGGGTACGGTCAGAGCAAATGTCCCCCCCCCGAACTGTCATTAAGTTTCTGTACCAGGTCCTTCTGTCAGATTTATTGCGTATATTTCTTATTGTCAGACATCCGTCAGATTGGAGCGGCATGACACCTGCACTCCAGTTTCGAAAAGGGGCGGACTTTGAGTGCCGTTTCAATTGCCGTGTGACTGCTGTTGCGCTGTCATGGCTGCTATCCGATTGCTGATCACGAGCGAGAAAGCAATTTAATAGCAACCGAATAGCAAGTGGATGACAACCCAAGTGCAAGTAAGACGCCACCCAAAGACCGCTCATTTTTTGGGATTGGAGCGCAGGTGACATGCCGCTACAATCGCAACGAATGTTTGAGTTATTCGATACGATTTTGGGGAGGCAACCATTGCCAATAAGGCAATGTCTAAGGCATCTTCAGCAGCAACGATAGGTGGCAGGCAATTGGCCACTGAAGTGAGTTGACCAAAAGCAAGCTCTTCCACGTTGCCCTCTCCAGGTATACCGCTCCACACGCGTCTCTTCTCTCTTGGACTCCGCATAGGACAAGTTGCAGAGCTGTACAAAATATTTGAGACAATTTGGGGCATGGACGGAGCTGCAGTCTCATGAACGGCCTTAGGCTGGCCGCAGAGTTCCGGAACACGCTTGCGCGCGTCTTGGCGCTTGTAAACGCTCGACGGATATCGACCTTGCCATCGCGCGTTGGTAGATCGCCGATAGACAAGACCAATGCCCCCAGGATAGCCACAAATGCCAAGACGCGCGCAAGCGCGTTCCGGAGCTCTGCAGCCAGCCTCACTCATTTCTGAAAGAACGGCTCATGAAATCTGCTCGACGATCCCATATGCTTCATTCTTCTTTCCTTTCTTCCAAGTGCTTATTGCGAAATCGTAATTTTCAAGGATTTCTCCCTCTGTAATATGCAAGCAAGATGGAGCAACGAGGCCTTGAAAATGGCACACTTTGCCTACCAATATTCATTATCCTTATTGTTTGTAGACATGGCAAATCTGTATCGACACAAACTCATCATGCGATAAAGATGGAATATTCACCGATGTGCGTGATGTACACAAATTCATGATACAGTTGGAAAAAGCACATGAATCTACTACAGATCAGGGTCTTTCTTCAACAGATTTATGGAAGCCAGACAAGAAAGTGGTGAGAAGTTTTCCACGTTAACGGGGGAACTGCGGAGTATTTTCGCTTTCATTTTCTAGTGAGTGGTTATTGAGTGGTTATCTATTACATTTACCTTGTTCGGGTTCAAAATTCTTGCCAGCGAACGCTTATTTAATATGGGGCCTCATTTTTCCGCTGCTGCGATAGAATTAACGATGACAGTTAGTTGAGTCCGTTGAGGGATGAATTTCATGTTTCATAGCTATAGTTACATTGAATTTTTGGTCTTGGCTAGCTTAGACTATGCGTCAAACTGAGAGAAGGTTTCAGTAGCACTTCGTTCGTGTTAAACAAGTCGATCCGAAAACTTCGGATATGGTACTGAGTGGTGAAGGAAAATTTCGTGATTATCGCTAGGCAACATTCCTGCAGGATGAAGAGGCAACACACAGCTTATGCCATGGAAGATGATGCTTTCGGGAAGGGCCACAGTTGATTTCCAAGTCCAAACGGAAATCTATTATAGTTCTTCCTCCGAAAAGGTAGCCTGATCCCTAGAAAAAAGTAATAAGCTCAACCCAAACAGAACGAAGCTATAATCGTAAGTGCAAGTAAGATTCAGTGTTCTTTCCATGATGTGATTTAAGAACTGACTGTGAACTGTTGAGGACCTCATTTCATGTGTGGCGTCAGCTGTGTATTGGTTCGGGTGATATTTGCGGACTTCTCTCATGGTCAGAACTCTTCTCTCATTGTTGAACTGCAGCTGAGGGCTTATTGTCGGGTAGACTTGAATGAAGAGAGGGCAGCCACATCGGCTAGTCACACTAACAAAACTTGTCAAAGAAGCCCGAAATTCGACGTTTTTTCTGCCTGCAGCCATTTTCTCAAGAATAATTCCCAATAAAAAATTCCAGCTTCATTCATGCTCATAGCATGTGCAATTATTGCGCCGAATAATTTAAGAGGACTATTCTAGACTTTTACTCGATGATTCAACTGTGAAAGATTGAGAAACTATTATATTCTTGCAGGTGAACTGGACTAAATATCTACATCTCGTATGTCCTCCTGATGCACATCGGTGTATCAGCTCGGACTCCGTAATTAGAGAAGATAACCCGGAAGTGATGGCAAGGTACGCTCGGAATAATGTTCCTTCATTGTTTACGGTTGCGACTTCCTTACCGTCATCACCGCTGTGCATGAACCTTCCAGAATTCACTTACTGTTGAAGAATACTACCGAACGTGTCATCACTAACTATGTGATGTTGTTGTATGCGCTTTCTTGGGCCGACTTTCTTGATGAAGACTACCGCAGCATAATTAGTGTAAGATACATGAGATGACTAGACTTGAATGAGAAGAGACTACGTGGCATAAATCAAAGAGTTTCAGTTCTTCGCAAAGAAATTAAATGTGCCCGTATATACGAAAAATGAATTTTCTTCTCATCGAACATGGTACCTATATGGCCATGCGATGATGGCAATGTATGCAAGAAAAAATAGTGGACGGGTACGGGAATATGATATTTTTCATTTTCACCGTCTTTTTACTCATGACAAGTTCTGAGCGTTCTATGAAAATCACACCTTTGCCACACTGCGAGAGGCGCTTGATTTTGATTGTCGAACTCCTTGCAAAGGCAAACAGCTCACAGGGGAATTTTCACCTGCGCATTATGTAGCACAAATCTTATTCTAACCGAGCGCTAGTTATCATATACCATGAATAGCTACTGTGTGAGAACAGATTTGCCGAATCCAGTCACCTCCAGCCCTACCCGACTCCCTTCTTCGACTTGTAGTACACTGAATTCTAAAGCAGCAGAGTCGAACTCCTGCTGTAAGAACAGCAGAGGTCCAGCGACTATTATGGTGCACACTTCGACTGATAATCGGTGTTGCTTGATTTTCAATAAAATTTTTATGTTGAAAATTCCAAAACAGCGGAAACTTATGTAGCAAGCTAATCTTTGTGTATTGAGATTCCAGCTTACCCTAAGGACCACAATTTGGCTTCCACGATATGCATATAATATATTTTCATACAGTGTGCTTCATAATTACAAAAAATTTTCAACCCCGTCTTTTCCACAGAAGGTGGAATTTTCTCTAGTATCATTGCAATCAGCACATTAAATAACCCTGATAACCCTGATATTTTTGAGTTTACGGTAGCAACTCTGGTTTTCCGAAACAATATATCCTCTCTCTGCCTACCTATCAATTGTGGTACACCTTTACGTCCTAACAACTTTATTAGCCGTGCATCCATATAACATTACAAAATTTTGGGAACTTGTAGAGTTTTTATGGGCCACACTGATTCCACACATTCCTAATGTTTACGAGGATTCCAATGACATCCGCATCAGAGTATCACAAATCCAAGCCGACTTATCTCATTTTCTAAGCCGCTCTTTGCTGATAACGGCGAACTCGTAATTGACTCTCAGAATGCACTGTGGTTTTGCGGAGTTAGCTGTGGACTCATAAGGGAACTGCACGAGGCTAACCTCGGGAATCGAAGCGGAACACGCACTTTCAGTAACATTGCCTAATGTGGTGTTAAAGTATGTACATAATTTTTTCACGACACTCCTTATGCGTTCAGGGAAGCACGTCGAAAATTTGAATGGAAGGGAGGAATGAGAAAACTCCGTCAGGAAAGTGGCCATATTACAAAGACATCAAACCAAATCTTCACCTGACATGGAACTACATTGAGGTAGTTGGGTTTTTCCGGAGCTCGCGCAGCACAGTCAGTAGCTGATGTGTTCTATTCAATAGAACTACTTCAAGTATGGTCAAAAGACCAAGGGGAAAACGAGCTTCATCTGCGGGGACCAAACTTTCGACCTCATCCCGAACAGTCCGATGCGAAATCCGCTACACCACCTCGCCACTCCATCGGTGGAGTCCATCGCTACGACTCATGAAAAGATAGCTCCGCGAAGCAGGTGAGCATACCAACTTCCGCACCCTCCGTCTTCAAACACTCCAACATGGAAGCTAATCACGGTGACCGTAGTTGGTTTTCGTGGTCAAAGTTCCGTGAATCCCAGTCCTACGTGACGGAGGAACAGCGAAATATTTGGCGTGCTCTCCTGAGCGTTTGAGGACCATTAGGCAAGAACGATATACATACAGTGGGCGTCGAAGGCGGTGATCCGTATGCGGCCTCGAAAAGCACGCGCCGCGACCGCGCCGCCCACGCTAGAACCGTCGCCGCATTGGCGTGTCTGGGTTTTCTTGATAGTTGTTCATCACATTTGATGATAACTAATAGGAAACCTAACTGACTATCAAGAAAACCCCATAATTTGATGTCCCGGAGAGGATTCTCGCTCGAGCGGTCAGGCTGTTACGATGGCTTCAGTAGCTAGCGGTCCATGATGGCAACAGTTAGTACTCGACATTGGCGTACTACCATATTTCCTTGTTCAAACCGCTTAATCCGTTACACATGAGTGCGTGTGGCGCAGTGGTAAGGGGCTTGCTGCTCACGCGCACAGTTGATGGTTCTATCTTGGTTGGCAACGATTATGGCCAACCAAACAATCCATCCTTCTGAGGTCGGTAGATTGGTACCAGAGGAATCTGGGAGGATGAAGCACTGACTTGGTTCATCGGATGCCCCTTGCAAGTCACTGTGTAGGGCACATACGCGTTCAGCGCCTCTATGATGCTCAGATGAAGCCGAGTGCGTGATGCATTCCACAAACGGGATTGATTAACGACGACCACTTCATCTTTTAATCCGTTGCACAAAATTGTAGGTGATCTTATAGATTCGACGCTGCCAAGTCGTATTATACCTGACAGGAACTCATCAAATGTGCTCACAACAAAAAAAAGCGTCCAAATCTCCTTCCGAGTACTGTGATCCGTCATGGATCCTGTGACCACATCCCGGATTTGGCAATTACGCCAATCAAAAGAGTTGTTGGGGCCAAAGCAGGGAAGAGCGAAGACCCTCTGCAAGAGGAGATTTTATGGAGGTGCTATCGTGTTTTTGGGCACTATTCTCTAAGATAGCAGACCTGAGCGGAAAGAAAAGAAAATATGAATCTCAACAACTCTGGACATAAGGAAGTGACCGCAAGTAATTTTCACCGTTTTCAGCCTCCGATTTACAGGTTTCAACAGGAAAGGGTCGGAATACCTTGATGTCGAGCTAGTGCTGCCTTCTTGGATCGTCACCCAGCGAAGCCAGAGGGACAGCCTATGACAAGTGCCAACTGTACATATTCCTGAAGCAGAGCTGACACTGCCGCTATAGTCCTCGAGGACTGTAGCACCCTGGATCGCCGTCGCCGGCGACTGTGAGGCCGACGCGCATCAAATGTGGGCGGGGCGTCGCGCCGGCCGGCAATGTTGGCGACCGACCATCGCCAATGTTGGCTACTGTTGCAACGGTGCCTACCGATTACGGGACTTCGCAATCGGTCGCCGATGTTGGCGATCCGCCGTCCCCAACATTAGCGACCGGCGGCCGCCGTTGCCGGCGACGGCGACGCAGGGTGCTATACTCCTCGAGGAGTATAGCGGCTACCTGAACCATCCTTGTTCCGAATGCGCCTCCATCAGCAAAGACCGACTGAAAAATTGAAATAGGTGGTCTTGGATTCAATTTTTCCTTTTGATCAATACTCCACGGCTTGCGCAACTCAAACCAACTCGTGTCGAAGAAGCGAATAGGTGGCCTGTGAGAAACGAAGTTTTCTTAGTTTTTGCGAATTTCAGAGATTCAACAGCGTTCAGTACATAGCTTAATACACGTGTAACTGAGGGACATCGATTGATTCCTTTTGTCGTTTCACCTTTATTAGACTGCACCTTTAAGATCAGCTTAAACACGGGGAAACTTTTTCAGCGTCAGTGCTGCCTTTAAATTACTATGTATTTGGCGATCACGTGCTACAATTTCGAAAACCATGTAGTAACACCTGGTAACAGTCGCCCGATTTCTCGATTATCTCCGTCTTTGGGCTCACTTTCTACCTAAAAAAGCACCTGCTCTGAATTCCCAGACCTCGTGAAGGATACCGTGAGACTCTAGCCTCAAGAAAAAGCGAATTACTGCATGCCTATTGTATAGCAGTTGTGTATAATATTTATTTATTTATCTCTAATGTATTTACAAGGCGCTCAATCTAAAAAAAAAGAACTTGAACTTAATACGACAGTTGTTAAATGCTGTGTAAAAAAAAACAGGATTAGTAACAATGTAATAAGTGGCAGGGAACAAGGACAGATACTTTAGCATGATGCTGCTTTACCTTGAGCAAAGTAACGAGTAACTGTCGAAAGGGTCCCTGTATTGTATTACTAATATCAAAGCATATGTTCACTGGCGAAAGCAGAGGTGGACCTGCATCGATACGATCCACCACTGTTTCAGGGTGAGCCTCTGAGAAAGCAAAGGCGTTGGGCTGGTTGAATAAAATGCTACATTGTTTTAGGAAACGAAGGAAGCAGTAACAGCACTGTCCAATGAGATATTTCAAGCATTCAAAGATGTCATTGGCGAAAATAAATGGATAGATAAGAAATCGAAACAGGTGGCCATTGTACATTAAGGGTCAACAATTACAAATTTCTCTTCTTTATGTGCTGTGAGGGGCGCATGTGGCGCCGATGCTTCGATCGCGCCTTTGGCCAACCAAGGCATCCATCACTCCGGGGTCGGCAAATTGGAATGGAGTTCTGACTCGGTACCCTGCTGCCCTCGGCAGGTCACTGTTCAGAGCACATAGCAATTCACTGTATAGGGCGCATACGCATTCAACGCCTCTTCGATGCTCACATGAAGTTGGATGCGTTGCGCATCCGAAATGACGGGATTGATCAACGCCGACCACTTTACTTTGCCTTTATGTGAGCTATTTATCCTGCAATAAACACGTGAAATTGTTTGTCAGCCTTTGTTTATTGTGAGTGATCAATTGATAACAGTCAGCATGAGCATATAATAAGGGAGGGTGTGGTGTGTTCACACATAAATGAAAATAATAAAAGCTGGAGGATGATGTGGACAGAATGACGCGGGTGGTACAATACTCACTGCTGAGGTGCTTCATTTAGTATTTTCTCACTGTTTTTAGAAATCAGCGAACAGATAGAGCAAAGATGGTTATAATTCACGACAGCGTAGCTTTTCGATACATAGGCTCCGCCCCTGGTAAGAGATAGGAAGCGCAGGCAGCTGTAACGCCGGCGAGGCATGGAGAGGAGCAGAGAAACATGACGCTGGCTAGAGAAAGGAGCTGGCAGCAAATCTTTCTAGAAGTCCATGGGAATTCAACGGACGAAGACCTCCAGTACAATCTACAATCTGATGGGTTTAACTTTACAAAGCGTTTAAATTTCAATAAAGCCGCAATTGAAACTTTCAGGGAGAAAAATCGACGATTTTAAGAAATAATATGTCCACCCGGGGTTATTCGACGTGCTGATTACTAATTTGACATCTATTCTGTAGTTCAACGTCTTTCTTACATTGTTTTAACATAGATACGGTGGATAGAAATTCCTCAAATTTTACAATCACTGTTTTCCGACGTTCCAACATGAAATCGTTGTCTTTTGCATTGTGACGTCCCTCCTATCATCGACATATCGATGATCCTTGTTGTAGTTACATTCACCGTTGATACTGTACCTCCTGTGGAGGGGGCGGGGCTGACCCGTATTAGGCTTGCTATGATACTTACTAGTCAGAATGATGCTGTAAGCCGCACGAGGCACTCACTTTACTCCTTGCTCACTCTCACTCATGTACAGTAATAAATCTATCATCCACTGAACCACCACATTTTGTGTATTCGGACATAATAAGTCCAAGGAGTCTAAGGCGCCACCATCCGCCATAAGTCGCCACATTTTCTGGTGCATCGGCTAAAATAAAGCCATTCCTCCCGCTCAAAGCCTGGAGAAGAGACTCGCTCATACCTGAGCACTTTCACGGCCCACCCCAAGCCGTAAGTGGTTAGCAGTGTCTGAATCAGCACCTAAGCCTAACCTTGGGACCAAGTTCCCTAAATCATTCGTGCCTTGCTCTGCAACTGCACAAGAGGTTAGCCAGTCTATCCTAGGAGCCCAAGTGCCCTAAAACTAGCTCACATTTGAGCAATTTCACGGCCCACCCTAAGCCGTAAGAGGTTAGCAAAGTCTAACCTAGGAGCCCAAGAGCCCTAAATTACCGATCCAATCAAGGATCCAGGATCGATATCGATTCAACCCGTCCTAGCTGGCACTACAGTCAGCGCTTGCGTGAGCTAATTGCGGCGCACACAGTCGGCTCTGAGCGACAAATTCTACGGGAACGTTTCTGAACTAAGCCAAAAAGAGCCATGGCACTTCATTTCCACAAAATTCCCATTGTCCTTAGCGCCAGATCGCTAAGAAAAGTTGTAAATTTCTACAAAGAGAGTGCAAAAGATGTAGAATATAGAGTAGACAACGAAGATAATGAGAAATGTCGCTCTACTACAGCGTTACTACAATGCAGCATACTGCGAATCAATGAGGCAAAGGAACACCTTCAAAAGCTGTACGGAGAGATATTAGACGAGCACAAAAACTGCAAAGATGACTCAGAGAAAAGGGACATTCTAGCAGAAATTCACCAAATAGTAGAGGAATCTGACCTACACACATCAACAGCGGAGGCAAACGACCTCATCGCTGTTTTAACGGCAAAGCTCAACGAATCCAAAACGATTCATGAAATTACTTATTATTCGCCCAGAATATCCGAGAAGTAGAGCTCAAAAAGTATGTGCTCCAATTAAAGACGATCCAGAAATCGTTCAAAATACTGCCGAAAATACCGAGCAAAATAAAAACTGCGTGTCATTGTCATCATTTTCACAGACACTATACTCGAACCAAAATAAAGGCGGCCCAGTGGCACTCCTTCAAAAAGGAATTGCCGCTAAAGCACACTCTGAGAACAGCTTAGGCCAGAACAATAACGGCAGGGTCACGCAATCAAGAGCGAAAAACACCAGCTATCGACCCAATTACGGTGTGGTATGCATATTTTGCCACAAGGGCAATCACTTATCCACGCGATGCCGTACCGTCAGCGATAAAAGAATGCGCCGAAAAGCACTCAAAGCACAGAATCGCTGTTGGAAATGTTTCTCACAAACCCATAACAGCTTTGTCTGCCGTAAGCAAGACTGCTCATCTTGCGGCCAGAAACATCATATTAGCCTGTGCTTCAAAAAACAACCACTGCAGGTTAATTACGGCAAAGAGCGAAGGACATTTATCGGGTCGTCAAGCAAGTCAAACTCGAGGGACTGGCAAAACCGTGATCAGAGAGCCAACAGCAAGCAATATGGTCGTGCGAAGCCCACCCCTGTGGCAGTACAGATGTGCGCAGAAACAGTGTCTGAGTTGAAAATTTGCCCGCCTAAGATCACAAATAGGCAAATTGTGTTAATGACAGCCGAGGGTGACATATGGAATGCAAAACGGCAACAATTCGAAAAAGTCCTATTCTGTTTTGACTCAGGTGCACAAAAAACCGTTATTGAGGAAAAACTCGCAGAAGAATTTGGCCTTCCAAAAGGCAGGACTCAAATGTGCACAGTGGCAGGAAATGGTGGACACACGGAAACGTTCAAATGCCACCCTGTCTCTCTCAAAATCGGGACGGCATTTGGGGAAGACATCGAAACAATCGTTGAAACTCGACCAGTCATTACTAATGGATTTCCATCCGTAAGACTTGATCAGAATGACGCCGCATTCCTGAAAGCCAATGAAATTTACTTGACGAATACAAGAATACGCGGAGAGCATCAGATCCCACGCATTTTGGTCGGTCTGGATTATTATCATGACTTAGTTACCGGTCATGTAACTAAAACCCCATCTGGGTTAAACGTAGCCAAAATGGTTTTCGGCCCAACAATTTGCGGTAGCGGCTTGACCGAGGTAGACCAGGTCGAATCTGTCAATTATAATCTGACAGCCGTGTGGGAAAACACCGAGCATCTCGCGCCCCAAAGAAGCTCTGAACCCGGTGAGCTAGGACTAGCAGTAAAAGAACGCAGGAAAGGCGGAAAATCTTCGGAGTACTCCCATGAGTACACAGGTGAAGTTTTCCACGCCTATGGTTTCACAACTTCCTCACTTCCGTTAAAGGAAGCTGCGACAGATGTCGCAAAACACCACTCTGTGGCCAAGAGAAGGCCACAACCGCCACAAATCCAGCCGTCTGCCGTCAACTCCAGCCGCCGCCGTCCTGCACATCACGTCAAGCCACCGCCCAAGCCGTCCAGCCGCCGTTCGCCACCATCGTCGTCGCGCCGTCGTCCCCCACGTCATCAAGCCGCTCTCTGCCACTGCCCACGTCAAGAAGCTCATCCCCGCCACACCAGCACAAAAGAGAAAGCTAAGACCAATGATACTGTTTATGCTTATTCTTGTCGCCCGCCGGAGTATCATCGACATATCGATGATCCTTGTTGTAGTTACATTCACCGTTGATACTGTACCTCCTGTGGAGGGGGCGGGGCTGACCCGTATTAGGCTTGCTATGATACGTACTAGTCAGAATGATGCTGTAAGCCGTACGAGGCACTCACTTTACTCTTTGCTCACTCTCACCCATGTACAGTAATAAATCTTCATCCACTGAACCACCACACATTTTGTGTATTCGGACATAATAAGTCCAAGAGTCTAAGGCGCCACCATCCGCCACAAGTCGCCACATTTTCTGGTGCATCGGCTAAAATAAAGCCATTCCTCCCGCTCAAAGCCTGGAGAAGAGACTCGCTCATACCTGAGCACTTTCACGGCCCACCCCACGCCGTAAGAGGTTAGCAGTGCCCAACATAGCACCTAAGCCTAACCTTGGGACCAAGTTCCCTAAATCATTCGTGCCTTGCTCTGCAACTGCACAAGAGGTTGGCGACTTAGTCTAACCTAGGAGCCCAAGAGCCCTAAATCACCGATCCAATCAAGGATCCAGAATCGATATCGATTCTTCCCAACCTAACTGGGACAGCTGATTACGCCTGTGCGAATCAGTCATAACGCCAATAGCTGCGTTCCTAAGAATATATCTCGGGGGAAATCGAGGAAGCCAAAAAAAACCATGGCACTTCATTTTCACAGGATTCCAATTGTCCTCAGCGCCAAATCGCTGAGAAAAGTTGTAAATTTCTACAACGAGAGTGCTAAAAATGTAGAATATAGAGAAGACAACGAAGATAATGATAAGTGTCGCTCTACAACAGCGCTACTACAAACCAGCATCGTGCGCATCAATGAGGCAAAGGAACACCTCCAAAAACTGTACAGAGAGATACAAAGTGAGTACACAAATTGCGAAAATATGTCAGAAAAACAAGAGATTATGACAGAAATTGAGCAAATTGAGAGCGAATCTCAGCTACATGCAGCTATAGCTGAGGCTAACGATCTTATCGTTGTTTTGACCGCGAGACTAGGCGAATCTAAGAATATTCGCGAAAATATGGAGATTTGCGCNAAAGGCGCCACCATCCGCCATAAGTCGCCACACCTCCTGCGTTTGAATCCACCCCCGAAAACCACAACAAAAGTGGAAAGATCTGAATAAAAATGAATGTGCAGAAAGAGGAAGAAATGTGCTTTTGGAACAAGTGCAAAATAGGAATGGAAAATGGTGGAAGCACCTTTTCGCTTTCCAAAGCATTCCAAAGTTAGTGGTCCAAACATCTGACATCGATTTTGCAACAACCTAAAAATTTTTGCGCCAATCTCTTACCAGCAAAGTCGCATTTGATGTACGTCCACTTAGACTTGCGAGCAAATCAGAAGAATAGAGAATGGGACCTAGATTTGGTCATTTAATTTGCTATAAAAACATGAAAATTCTCTTTGCGTAAGTTTTTTATGTAGTAATTTAGATTCCATATTAGTAAGTGGTAAATACCTTTTCATTTCACATCTTTAGCTCTGGTATAGCAGCTCATTTCTCTGTTACATTCTTAGTCCCAGAAAATCAATATCAACAAATCAGCTGCAGAGTAGCGATCTAATGGCATTATATCCGTGAGGTACACCTGCAGGCATAGTGCGTATCTGCAAGGCATTACTTGCACCTTATCTGGCGATGGATTAATGATCGATTATGTTGGAAAAACACAAATGTACGTAAATGAACTACGTAAATGAGTAATAATAATACAAAACAGACACCGAATTCATGATGAGAACTCAAGGAACACCTAGCAATTTTTGAGGAGATTCTCAGTGCATTATTTACCGTATATATGTTGAAACAATGCGAAAATGACGTTATGATACAGTATAGATGCCAAATTCGTAATCAGCATGTCGAATAACCCCTAGTTGGATGTCTTATCTCTTAAAACCGTTGATTTTTTTCAAAATTCAAATTGGTATCGTTAAAAATTAAATGCTTTCTAGTGTTAGATTCGTCACGTTGTGCATTATATTGGAACTCTGCCAACACTGGAACTTCCACGGACTTCTAGGATTTGTTGCCAGCTGCTCTCTGCGCATCCTATCTCTCCGGCGCCAAAGTTGCCTGCGCTTCTTATCTCTCTCGTCCAGGAGGCATAGCCAATGTACCGAAAAGCGCGCACTCCACAATGATTCACAACATTTTCTCGCTTGCATAGACACACCTTTTCTTCATCTGTCGACCCGTCCTCCGACGTTTCCCACTTCTCGACGGCGGCACACCCTTATCCTACCGTTGGACCCTTCTACCGGCATTTCCCCCTGTTCAACGCTGACGCACCCCTACCATCGTAGCGCTACCACCACTTCATGGCCCTAGTGCGCCTCTCTAGCAACGTAGACCCGTTGTAGAGCACTCATTGTTCTAAGGCACACCCTCTGAATTTCGTATCACACACACTGGATCACATACATACACACGTGACGAACAGACTAAGCCCTTCACTATTAGTCATGATTCTTGATGTCCTACTGGGAAAGACAACGAGCATTTAGATAGATGTTTGCTGAAGGATGAAAAATAGGTTCCAGAGATGAGCGGAACTCCGCTTTCGGAAGTTCGGAAGCTCCCTGATTCTGGCGACATAAAAACATTTAACTTTAGCCTACTAGAGAATTGGAGGTAGCCAAGTGATACAAAGTCGCATATGCTTTGTTAGTCACTCCAAATTTCCCGCGTTCCAAGCTTCTGCCGACTTCCGACTTCCGAAACTCCTGCCGTTCGCAATAGTTTCGCTCATCACTGGTCGGTTCTCATGAGGTGTAAAAACAACTGTGTATTTATTAGATGCACTCAAAAGTGCACTGTCATATACACAGACAAATGAAGCGAGGGGATGCATGTATTAAGGCAATTCTTAAGAAGCTCAGAAAAATGAAGAGATTTATAGCCTATTACGATAGTCATCTGTTTGACTTGAATCGCTTGGACAACTTTTATCGAAACGTGAGTCTTTCCAATAGATCATTGTAATTGTGTGATTTATTCCTGGTATTTACAGATCGCACAAATCGACGATTTTGAAAAATTATCATTTTTGGAGTTAGTTGATAAATTTGACAGGATGGACACAGAAGAACGCCTAAAAAATTTGGGCCAACCTAAAAAATCTGACGAACTTGAAATTAAGGGCGCATTCAAACTAAACGAATTGGTCACCGCTTTAAATTGGCCCTACTATAATAAAATAGGTATGTCTTTAGTTTCGTTTCAGTCATTCCCCGAAATTAGTAAAACGGCAAGAGCCGATTATTACAACACCTTCCGAGTTCCGAAACTTCCGATATTCCGGTGTTTTTCGGCCTTCCGACTTCCGACTTCCGACTTCCGAAAAATGCGAAAAATGCCGGAAGTTTTCGGAAGTTTTAGATGGACATTGAGCATTTTTTCTCGCATGACCTGCTAGCAATGGCAGACACAGGTGGGAAGGAAGCGAAGACGGCGGAGGGAGGTGCTAAAAATTTCCCAAAATACTTTGCTCTAGGTCAACTTGAATTCTTTGCTTTCATCATCGATTCTATGTATTTAAATTTAATCGTCTGATGTTAAAATTAGCATTCACTTTTGTTTCTGGAATTTCGAAAAGGAAAAATATGATTCATTGGGGTCCCCACTGGAATCATATTTTCCTGGGCTTCTTATTTTCTCTAATTGAAACGAATGGAGGCGTGCAATAAAAAAAACGCTAAGCTATCAGCCAGTTGCACAAAAATACATGTGAACATCAGTCCAAAAACAATAACTTGTACCCGTAGGTTCGGTCCCATTATGCGCCATATGTCTTTCGAATCATGTTTGGTGTTCTACCCATAACGATTCGAGGCAGAACCGGAACAACGTAAAAAATTCGAATTCTTTGCTGGAGGAAGATAAGGTCCTCCATTGAAGGCACATTCCCACCTCAGAATCGTTTTTGAGATTTCCGTATCAGATGAATCTCCAGTGACTGCTGATCAGAATAGCATAAGTGATTCCGTATAAGTGAATCCGCTTAAAACCACCATAAGCCTCTGCTTTTGACACCCGACTTCGGAGGAGCCATTGGGCGGAGTCGGGGGCGGGGTCTAGCCCCTCCTCGATCAATTCACTCCTGGGGGCGCATTTTCTGAGGATAATCTTACTCATCAAAAGGGTTCCTTATCCACTTCCTACACAATAGGAACGTGTTGCCAGCAATGGAGTACAGGGTGCAGAGATTTTGCAAATTGCCTTAATACCTCCACCTTGCTCGAGATTGCAGGGTTTCCGCACCTCGTACTCCATTGCTGGAACACAAGAAATGCAGTTGCTATTGTATAGGAAGTGGACGAGGAACTCTTTCAATGAGTAAGATTATCCTCAGAAACTGCGCTCCCAGGAATGAATTAATCGAAAGGAGGCCAGGCTCCGCCCCCCCCCCCCAACTCCGCGCAATTTTTCCTCCAAAGTAAGGTATCGAAAACAAAGGTTTTTGGTGGTTTTGAATGGAATGGATCACCATATACCATTCTCATCAGCAGTCTCTGGAGATTCATTTAATGAGTTTAACAGAAGGTATTTTCGTGACCATGCATCATCTGTTTTCAGCTGATGTCGAGAGATTCTTGTTTCATTCTTTCAATATTCATCTTTTGGACCAGAATACGAGTAGGGCTACTTCGATCCGTGCAGTCTCCAGTGTTTTGAGGCTGTTTCTGGGCTTCTTGGGTTTATACGGAACGTATTTGGTCACTTTGAATGACAGATCTGTATGCTTCGTATTACTAACCCCTTTGTTCTTTCGAGATGATTTCAGCAAAAAATGCAGGAAAAAAGTAAAAAAAAGCATAATTATACAAGCACTCTAAATGGCGTTGTCTCTTTCCACATACAGTTCTTACAAATTTCAGTGCAACCAGTGAATTCAGCGTGCCTGGTGTGTTTGGTCCCATTTTGCAACGTATCATAATTATACGGGCATCCTCAGTAGAAAAAAAAAACAAAAAAACATATGCATTTCCAAAAATTCCTGCCTCAATGTTGCAACAAGTGCTGTCAAGTGTCTTCCAAAGCCTTCTTCAACGTCAAGAGGTAGGAGCTTTCTGAGGCGGAACAGGCGCTAATAAGGGCTCATGACCATACAGGCCTCTGTAACGGTAGGATTGCCAACAAGATTGGGAAAGAATCGAGTGTCGTCGATGATATCGCGCAGGATTCTGCCTATAACGATCAGGATAGTTTGCTTGACATGTGAAAAAGGCCATAGCTGTCACCGTGTGGTCCTCAAAAATTGCCCATCTCGAAGGACCGAAAGGTCTAGCACCTATTCTTATGTTGTAGGAACTTCGCCGTATTTTAATACACCACTCAGCTACTGCAACTGTCGCTTAGCAGAAATGAAATAAACAAACATGCCGACATGAGAAAGCCTGTTCCCAACTCATTCTCGTCGCAATTTGTCAGGTTCTGCATAAAAGGAGTCAGGAACGTGGTCATAAAACAAGTACTGGTCCCTAAAAAGCATTAGAGTTAAAGGTTTCCAAGGATTCTCCAAAGCTGCGAAGAAAATGAAGTTGACGGGAAAATACATTAAAACTTCCGTACTAGCCCTTTGCTGGTCTCATTACATTTTATTCTGAACGTATGCGATTACAAATCTATGAGAACTAAACCCTGCAAAAACGAAATTACGAAGCATTTCTCGGCACACATACGGTGATGTGACCCAGCACAATGTCAAGCAAAAGGATCACATTTTTCTTCCATCAACTAGCTATTTACTGTTTCTGTTTAATATTGGTAAGAGAGCGTATTTATTGCAGATATCCGCATTGGGTTGCTCCAATTCCCTTATTTTGGACTCACACTACCGAAGTAAGTCTTGAATGTTACATAAAATGACTCAGACATTCGTGCATTTAAACCGCAGCCCAAAACCGTTTCTACCAGCAATGCGGTCCGGCATGACACCCTAAATATCCCAGCCACTCGCAGTTCACTCAGTAGCGCACAACAACAGGTAGGTGTTCAGATTTTCCTCCTTGCTCAAGGAATAGGATCTTCTATGAGTTCCATGAATGATGAAGATTATGGTGTACTTCTAAAATACCGATGTAGATGGCAGGGTGTTCCAAAATGATGTTTACAATGTTCGAATTTAAACTCCCACACAAATAACGGTGAATACGTACTCCCTTTGAGATTATATGATAATGGTCACAAAATGCTGTTCAAATCATTAACTTATTTGCATTTGGCACTGTAATAATGATTGCAAACGCGCGCCCGCGTGCCCACGAGTATTCGGTTGATTTTGGCGACGAAAGGTGATGATCATGGCTATAAGAGCATGTAACAAAGGTGAGTGTTTGATGCCAGCAAATATGCGGTTTTGACTGCCTGCAATTCTTGCCAGAGGGTGCGCTCGTTTCTGAATTAAAACTTACATTTCTCCGCTTTTCCTCCATAGTTAGATTTGTGAACACCTTTACCATACTTGATAAACATCGTTTTTTTTTAAAAGAAGAACGAGCCCTCTCAAGACGTCTTGCGAAATCTACGTCACCGTCTAGAGAAGGACTGAGTGCACTGACAGAACAAGAAGGAAGTTTCTAATCATGGCTCCCACTCACACTGGAATACCCCTGAAACATCATAATTCCTGGTCGAACAGGCTTAATCGATGTGCGCAGACTAAAACGCGCTCTTCTGTGCGAAGATATGGGTTCAGTAGGATCGAAACTGGATACTACTAACATGAAAGATTATTGAAACTTACGCACAGTTCTGAGGATTATTCTGTGCAATTACAGGTCGTTTAATTATGGTGCAATCGGTACCGTGATTGGTCATGAAGTAACGCACGGATTCGACAACAAAGGTACTTTAACACGTTGGCTACAGACGCGCTTTTGGGTACGTGGGACCCGTGCTTGACAGGTCGAACACGTGGTCCCACGTGGTAGCAATTTCTTCTTCCCCGACAAAAAGCAAGGCTTTTCCATAAGAGTAATCAGAAGAAAAATAAAAAATAAGAGTTATTCTTTCTCTCGTATTTCTCGAAGTTCCTTCCATTTATATTGTCTACTGAATCGTTGTTAGAATTTTTTAACGCTCATTGTTCTTCTACAGGGTGGCGCATATTTACTGTCCCATCCCAAAAAAAGCGCACAGAAAACGTAAAAAAGCACATTAGCGGATGGCCCCTTTGAGAACTATAAATTCACAGGGGAAGAGAGCAATGCAAAAGAGGTGGGACGCGTTATAGCAAAAATTTAGAGTTTGTTGGGATCAATGCGAGGTGACGTCATCCGAGCGAAGCGAGCATTAGGTAAAGGCTGGGGGTCCGGCGTAAGGCGGACGGCCATACTGGCTATTTATGTATCATCTTACTTCTTATTAATTACAGCTTGGAGCGATCCACTTCCCGGCTCCAAATTTTAGCCACTTCGATCTCTTCGAGAACGGGGCTTCCGTGTCTGGTGGTGTACCTTACTGGGATTGTCATGTCAAGAAGGTCCAGGATATGTTGCTATCTCCAACATACGGAACGAGGTGGTCCCCTGCCTTTAACAACCAACTAAACACAAATCATTCCAAATGACCATTTGCACTGAATCGGTAACATCCAAATATCCGTAGCCCCTGGGCCAACAAAAGAACACATCTTTTCTGAGAAAAGAGAAGGCCCCCTCTGGCGGATTTGGGAGATTTTTCGGAGAGCGTTGATACTACATGAGAAGATAATATTATATTAGGTTGTCGGGAAATGATTGAGACACTCCAGATTTTTGCCACTTTTTAAACTTTTTCTTCTCAATTAGGAAACCTCGGGACCTGTTGTGGGCACAATGTATACCCATCACCCCAGGCCACCCTTCAGGGTCAGACATGTCTCCACAGGTTCAAAAATCAAGAAGCCACAGGTCGAAGAATTCATCAGCCAATGCTCAAAAATCCTCAAAGTTGGCGGAGTATTGCTTGGCCAAGGAGTGCCTGAGCGACCGAACAAGATGTTAATTGGAGAGTGCAAGATTGGGCAAGGGAATCGAGTATGGCAGAGCAGTCCATACCTGCTCCTCCTGCTAAGGATGAGTCGACAAAACCACATGAGGGTGATTTTTGTGCACCAAAACGTGCACTTCGACAAGTCGATGTCTCTTTTCTCCATATTTGTCGGTCATTGCCCTGAATTGATTATTGCAAAAGGTGTTGTTGTTCATCACGATGCGCGCCAGCAACTCCGGCGGAGCATGTCTTGCTCCTAAGCTCAGGAGGTTGCATAATTGGTAAATGTCTTTGAGAAGACATATCTTCCGAAACGAAATACCAGAACCGACGGTTCATGGTTGCATGACTGACGAGCACCGGGCCAGATGCCATGATGGTATAGTCACTAATCCTGCTATCACTGGCGCGCAACAGAAGCTCGTGAAAGAAAATCACTTGAATTAGTTGCCCGTGCATTCTCGCTCCTACTTGAGCCATGGCGTAACGCTACGCCACGTCATACCCATGGTGTAATTGCTCAGGGGCCAGACTATCATATACTCACATATCCTGGGCCCAAGCCATGTGTGATGGACGCAAGGGAGAATTTTCAGTGGAGTGTCTCAATCATCTCCCGACAACCTAATAGTATCCCTCGAAACGTTTCCAGGACTTTGTGTTGTATCACCTTGATTGCTATGTGCTTGAGGTGATCTGGAACGTTCGATCTACTACTGATTTTTGTGATCTATTCTGGAATGTTCTGGAAGTTCACCTAGGCGTATATAAACCACGCCGTTGTCACAGTATTCACTCGTCTTATTCATACGACTTACTCGCCTGTGCTGAATCCTGGTTCTACTAATAAACAGTTCAACTACGATAACCAGACAACCACAACAGCTGGCGATCAGTAACTCTGAGCAACAACCGAGGGACAACCACAATGGACGCCGACACTCTTCGTGCTATCCTCAACGCACAAGCCACGCAGCAACAGAAGGCACTCGACGCACAAGACATGCAGCAGCGGAAGACACTCGACGCCGTGATGGAACGAATGGAACGCCTGTTCTCTGCCATGGGTGCTACACCTGCTGCTCCTGCATCGACTGCCGAATTCGTCTCCAATTCGCTCTCGACACGCCTTCCTTAGTTCACATACGATCCGGACAACGGCTGCACATTTGACGTATGGTACACTCGCTACGAGGAGATCATCGCGAAAGTCTGGAAGTTTGAAGTTAGCCGGACGGCCAGACTGGTAGAGTAATAAGAAAATTAAACTTCTAAAAATAAGCCCACGAAAATGAAATCAAATGCTTCACTTGTTTAGAATAATAAGGCTTGGATACAATCCCGGCTATTAATGTGGATTTTTCCGTCCAGGTAAAAACTACGACGAAAATGGTAGTATGGAAGAATGGTTAGGAAGAGAGTTTCAAGAACGCTTTAGAACGAGAGCGGACTGCTTCGAGAAACTATACAATACCACAGACGTATTATGGTACAAAAATGGAATGGTGAGGTTTTTTTCAGTCTATAGGGCAATTTATACTAGATGCGACTTGCGTGCGACTTTCAGACGCACGCATTCATTTGATTTTCCATGAAGACCGGTCAACGCGGGACAAAATTCTCAATGAAAAGAACGCGCGGCCGTCGCGAGGCCGCAAACGCGTGCGACTGAGCTGCGACTGCGATGCGACTGGCTCCTATTCCTCATCATATAGTCGCACGCGCGTCAGTCGCACGCATCCAGTATAAATTGCCCTCATGTCATAAATAATTGTGTAGAATCAACCCGATCGCAGAGACACACATACAGTCCTTCTCAAGAAGATAGGTGGATTGCGCGTACGGTTTCTTAGCGTCGTGGCTGCAGAATCGCTGCGGGACCTACTGATTGTACGCGTTTTCGCGGTTACATTCTGTTGAACTAGAGCACCGAAATCTTTTTGGGGCGCGGGAAGGATCGATTGTCAGCTGATCTATCCACAAACCACTGCTCTTTTGTAGTGAATTCCCCAAGTATGCTCTCAGAATTACACCAATTTTCCTCATTTCCTCTTTTTTTTGTTCTTGGTAACGTGAATCATTTTCATTAGTATTCTAGGAAAACTGCAGCTGTAAGGCTCCTATAAGTGCTTGTTTCTTCGTAGCTTCCTTTGGTTTCTTCCCCGTTAGCGAGGTTCATGATGCTTCGATACTCAGATAATATCTTTGTTTATTGGTACTGTTTCTCAATAGTTATTTCTTTGCTACCGAGCGGATATGCTGCGGATCGAAAAATAACTGATTTCACGAACATCCCCATGGTGAAAAAGACTGGCTTATCGATCTTTCGCTATCGGGCCCATCCCATGGCTGGCGTAACTCGACCATACCAGTTGGATAAAACGCCATTACGAACTTCTAGAAACAGTTTTTTTTTCAAGTCAAAACAAAGTTCTGTCATTCACAAAGTGTTGAGCACCCTCCATCCCTCCGAAATATGCCGAGATCGCAAAGACAAAAATTGATTTTTTTGGGGTGCTTTTTGGGTGCTGCCTTTAAGCGCAGGCACCGGACTTGGCAACCCAAAATTATGATTATGCCGTTTTCCACGTTAAAGTTTTGCCGGACTGGAGTGCGATTTCCTCTGGTGTGACTAGTAATGTCAAGCATTTGCGGGAAAAATTCAAGAGGTTTTTATGCCAAGTTTCAAGAGCTCCGTGAAAATCATATCATTTTGCTCCACTGCAGAGGGAACCTCAATTTTGGTTGTCGAACCCTTCAGAAAGGCAAACACCTCACATTGACATGCTTAAGAACATGTTATGTAGCACAATTCTCACTCTAACCGAGCCTCGTTAACAGGTCACAAGAATGTCTAATGTGCGAGAATCGATTTGCTAAAGTCAGTGACCTCCAGCACTACACGACTCCCTTCTTCGCCCCGTAGTTCACCGAATTCTAGAGCAGTGGAGACGAACTTGTGGTTCTGATGAAAATAGCAGAAGACCAGCGGCTATGGTGCATACTTGTGGTGCATACCTCGAGTAGTACCCTCTGTTACTCAGTTTTTTTGTAATTTTTTGTAATTTTTTGTTTGTTTTTTGTCGAAAATTTCAAAACAACGAAAGCACTTCAAGTTATCTAATCTTGAGTCCAGGCGGGAAATTCTTGATGTTTGTAGAGCGCATGAACTATTGAATGGAATGGAGCTAATGTGCTACTATTTTTCACCTTAGTACAACCAATCACTCGTGGTGGAGAAACAAAAATTTCCCACTCCCGACCTAAAACCGCACTCAGAGCTGATTTCTACACAGTCAGAGCTAGCTGGAAATGGCGGAAGCAGAAAGTGGGTGGGAAGGCGGGGGAGGGAAGTCGTGGGAAAAAATTCGGGGTCTCTGCCGTTTTGAGGTTCCGATCCCCCCTCTCTCCCTGCGTCAGCCACTGCTAGTTCGATATCTATTTGCTTGAAAAATACTACTACATTCAACGGATCCTTGTCCTCTTTCAAACGGAAGGTGACTGAACTCATACTCAAGTACTAAATTTCCAATCTTATGGTCATGTTTTGCCTGAATATTATCATGTATCAGTGGCGGACNAATAAATAAATAAACCTAATGATAAATTCACATTGATGAAGCACATGATTCTGCTATTCCAGGTTTTGAAGACAAACTTGACCAATAACGGAGCTTTTACGCTCCATGAAAACATCGCTGATTACGGTGGGATTCAACTCTCTTTGAGGGTAAATGTTTGTTTATTAAAGAAACAGTCGTCAAGACCAGTCGCAATTGCACCGCTGGCAACAATGGCCGTGCCGCGTTACTCGCTATCACACCTTGATTCGCGTTAAAGGCAGCACCAGCCGAAATCCTCGACTAGGAGCTGAGGTTTGGGTGGTAAAATAGAGAGTGAGCACATCACAAACGTGCGAAGAACACAAGGAACGATGAACTACCTGCAGAGAAACCAGGATCACGGCCACGGCCACGGCGGGTTTTCAACGAAACGACGCGCCATTTAACGCTATCGCCGTGGGTGGTCTGGCGCAGTGGACGCGTGCAATGCGTACCATTCACAGGGTTTCGTGGCGGGACGCACGCACACCTCGCGGCGGAGCACTCGTCCGCGCCTCCGACACATGATAAAGAGCGCCTTCACTTCTTGCATTCCTCGCTTCTTTCACACAGTTTTATCCCTGGCTATGAGTTTACCGTCCTCGAAAACCCCTAAATTCGGGAAATTCTCCCAAGCAAGGATTTCCGCGGGGGCTGCCTTTAATCCGTAGGTAAACCAACGTTGAATCCACCATTGTTACCACTTGCCAAATGCTCCTTTACGCATACGATGAGTGCTCCCCTGTTTCTCCCATATACAGAGCATTACAATCAGGGACGTGCATAACAAAAAAACTAATGTTCGTAAGTCTTGAATTTGTCAGGGCCGTCGCACATCGTAAATAGTAAATCGTAACTGGTGGCCCAATTCCCACTGATAGTAATCAGAAATTTCCAACAAATTCTTCCGCAAAATGTTTTTAGGTATCTACGTAGAAATTGCTCCTCCACAACTTTCCTATCCCATCCTTAGAGTGGTAGCATTAATGAAGAGACTTTTTTGACTTTTCCAACAGCGTTATCTTGGTGGATTGGGCGCCTCAGCAAGTCACTGTATAGAGAACTATTCAAGGCCTCTACGATTATCAGACGAAGTCGAATGCGTGGCGCACCCTAAAAATATATTATTTCTTGAACATTATCATCTTTGCTTATGGAAACTTTTCGAGAACCGCTGCAGGCATATCGATCTCACCAAAAGAGTCATGGATTTGAGCCCCGCTTCGAAACAATGCAAGACTTCAACAACGAGAAAGCCTTCTTCATTGCTTATGCGACGGTAGGCAAGTTTCTTTATCATAATGAGGTCGCAAACTCAAGACTAATAGGGTGTTCGCAAATTTATAATACTAGGTACAGTACTGAAATATTTTCATTATTCGTGTGCACAAGTTCTGGGAAATGCTTGGAAAGTTATAGCTCAGCTCAAAATGAACGTCCTATTCATATTAAAACCGCGCTCGCATCGCAAAAGGTTGCCAAGCACTCCACATTCCTAAATAACCATCGTCGTTTTCAAGACAGGATTTTTTTATAGTTTTACAATATAGTAAATGCGACTCATATCATAATGAGTTTTTATATATAGGTTTCAGTTACACTGTAGCAGAACTTCTTTAAAAGGAATGAAGCAAATGATAGCTCTTGACACACATTCGCTAGGAAGTCTTCGGTACGCTTCAGCTCCTTCCCTGGCTCCCAAAAGCTTTCAAAAGCCAGACTTAAACGTTAAAGGGAAGCTTTGCAAAAAAAGGACTAAAAAAAAGAGATCCACGAGTTTCAGGGTGAACAACGTCTTGGCAAATATCCCAGAATTCTCCGAAACATTCAATTGTGCACCTGGAACACGAATGAATCCGGAAAAACGTTGCTCTATGTATTAAGCCGACTCGTCTTCATTTTCAGAAGAAGAAATTATACGTACTTAGAACCATTTTCCTTACACTTCAAAGAATGAACGGTTCAGCCTTTTCATAACATGATAAGCATGGAAGTTAGAGAGTCCCCATTTTTGTAATGATTCATTTCTTTTATACCAGATACCACAACCCAATGCCACTTCAAAACCGCACATCAAGCTGTTGAAATAGAACTAAACACCTTCACAAATACAAAACAACGGTGCAAGCACATTAAAAGAATTTAAAAATGCATGATCTACGTCTGTCGCGGTGGTGCTGTTAAGAAATTTCCATAATCTAAGCTGTCGTTAAAAGGAGCAGAATATCAGGAATTTTTCCGCGTTTGACCCTAGCTAGTGGACGGGGTCGATGCAATTAACGAACTTCTCGATATATTTAGTGACAACCGCAAAACTGGAGGGTGACTAAGGTTCGAATAGAGGCAGAGTGCTATTGTACAATAAATCAATGGGTCCTTTGTACTTTGAGGAATTTCCACTCTGAAAGGAGTTATGCAAATCCCGCGAATCCTGCAAAAACTTTCACATTCTACCGACGCTGCTCTACATTTGTTGTCTCCAGGTCGTGGAAAGAAGAGTACACAAGTATAAAACAATGAGTGGTTACCGAATTTGAACCAGGGAACTGCATAACTAAATACATTTCACGAAACACGAACGGAGGCTATTTTTTGCGATATGTTACGGGTTACAATTGACGAGAAACTGGCATTATTCAAAAAAAAAATCACGTTGTTGAAGGCATCTCGCTACAGCTATTCTGATTTATAAGCTAATGGGTTTGATTCCACTGTGTTTCCATTTTCCAGTGAAGGCAGGTCAAGTTTTATAGACATTTTTTCGCGCACTTGGTAAATGCAGCATGTTTTCAACATTTAGCATTAACTAGACGGTATACTCGGCTTCGCTCGGGAGTTTTCTACCCCCCGGTTTTCACACTGATGCAGATAGTTATTGATACTAATACATTCACTCGAACTGCCTACGAACGTGTCGATGACCATCATGTTGAGTATTCTCGGTAGCCCTTTCGTCACCCGCACGCAAACAAAATAACCGGTATAACAAATTAATCAAATTGGTGAAAATGCTTGTCGTATTCGTGTTAAGCGTATTGGATATCCCCAATGGATATGTCCTCACAGACCCGTGGGCAAAAATGGCGAAAAATCAATAAAGTCGATGAATCAATACTTGGCGCAAAATAGTTGTCACATTCGTGTTCAGCGCACTGAGGAACCCCAGTACACATGTCCCCACCGACCCTTGGGCGAAAATTGCGAAAAATCAATAAAATCCATAAATCGATAATCAATCGATAACCTAAGGTAGCCTAAAACCTCCGCCGGCCTGAGTTGTACATGTGTGCAGAGTTTGGTCCCGATTGGTTAACTCTCCGCGATTTCTATTCGGAACATACATACACACACATACATACAGACATTCATTTTTATGTATACAGATTTACAAGTGGTTACGAGTATGCGAGCAGAAACACAAAGCAAGAAGCCGTTAGAACTGGGGGATGAAAGCGACATTCTTCATCATCACTTCATTGACGAGTGTTAAAAGAGCATTATAGGAACAGATAAAACAGCAATGAAAGGAAAAAACACTATCGCTCATAGGGTAGCTATTCACGGTAATCACGGTTAGTTTGCGTGGTCAAAGTTTCATGAATCCCATCCAGGACTCCTATGGCGGGGCAATAGAAAAATTGACACTATTCAACCTTCACGGACCCAGAATCCTTAAAGGAAATTTCCGACTGAAACATTGCTGGGGGTTATTTGAGGTGCTTAACACAAATATCGTATCAATTTTGTACCATAACCTCATTTTTGTAGGATTACGATAGGTGTACTACCGCATTCTACCGCAATTTCCCGCACCCCTCCCGTAACCGTACAAAAATGCGGTTGCGGTACAAAATGGATACGACTTTTGTTTTCAGCACCTCAAGTAACCCCTGTAGGCGAAGTTTCAGTCAGAAAGATTTCCTTGAAGATCTTGGGTCCGTGAAAATTGAAGGTTTCCGAAAATCTTTGACGCGCTCTCCTGAGCGCATCAGGAGCATTGGGCAAAAATGATATACATACATTAACATTGCCTTCGACAGTGCTCTCGAAAATGGATGTTTCGTTTCGATCGGGGATGAGCGGAATTCCGACTTCCAACTTCCGAAACTTTCGATATTCCGGTGTTTTTCGGGCTTCCGACTTCCGACTTCCGAAAAATGCGAAAAAAGCCGGAAGTTTTTGGAAGTTTTAGATGGGCATTGAACAAGTTGTATTTTTCCCGCCTGAGCTGCTACCAGTGGCAGACACAGGAGGAGGGGAAGCGAAGAGGGTGGAGGGAGGTGTGAAATATGTATTTCTAAAATTACTTCGCTGCGGGTCAATTTGAATTCTTTGCTTTTATAATCAATTTTATATATTTGAATTTATTCGTCTGATGTCAAAATTAGCACTCAGTTTTGTTTATGAAATTTTGCCCAGAAAATCTGCAGAATGACGGAAACTCTAGCTATTCAACCTACATACTTCTCCCTGGCTACCCAATAATGTGTCCACCACCGACTGCCACTGACTTCTGCGCCGTTTTTGAGCAAGAAACCATTGCTATCTGCACTGCACAACAGTTGCGAAAAAGAAGAATGTGACGCTCTCTTAGGCATCTATCTGTCTGTTTTTACTCGAATATTGTTTTAATACACGACACTATGACTACATGGTACTGTGACTGCAATCCTTGGAAGGAACTTTTACAATGGTTTTTATGAGGTCTTAAAAATGAAAGCGTACACAGTGCTGTTAGCTTCGGTTCTATTGCTAGTGTCTTTCCAATGACCATTCACACATTTGCTACAATGTGCTCAACCGTTTGGCACACATTGTGCTACGCGTGGGACCGCGTGCTCAACCGGTCGAGCACAAATGCGTGATCGAGGAACCGCCCGTTCCCCACGGGGCGCCCCATGCCGAGAGCGTAAGGTCGCGAATGTGTTAAGGAGTAAGATCGACATTTAAAAACAGCTTGCGAAGGAAATGTCAGTGTCAGGAAGTCGAACAGCGGTATCAGCGATTGAACTATTTACCTCCGTAACTGTAACTGAAGAAACAAACCTCTATAATTGTCCTCTGTGACTTCCGACAACTTGCTGAACAAGTGAGTGAGAATATGTAAATTGACCGTTTCTATTCACCCTCACTGACAATTTAACTACATACGTTTCATTTTTAGTATTTAGCTGGGGCTACAGTGACCCTGTTCATGTCCTCACTTTTTAAAATCTGTCGGGGAGGGGAGGAAGATGTATGTTTTTTATTTCATTTTTCATTGTCCTAATTAATTATAATAGTTCCAAATCTTCCCAACATTAGTAGAAAAAACGTTACAGAAGGCTTCCAGTAAATTAGCATACACCTCTGTGCATACATATGCATACACATACATACACATGTAGTGTACTTGTATCCCATGTACTTCCGACTTCCGACTTCCGGTACTTCCGGTATTCCGGTGATTTTTGGAGCTTCCGACTTCCGAGTTCCGACTTCCAAAATTTCAAAATTGACTTCCGCTCATCCCTGCTTGGGACACACGCGCTTTTGCACAACTGGGACCCGTGATCGACCGATCGTGCACTTGGCCCCACGCGGTATCAATTTTTCCTCCCAATTCAAAAAGCAAGTTTTTTTTGTGAGAGTTATTCTTTCTTTTGTAGTTCTCAAAGGTTTCTTCCATTTCTGTTGTCTACTAATTTGTCATTGTTAGGATTCTAGTTGAAGTTTATTGTTCTTCTAGCTGTCCTAGTACGAAAAATCCAAAGAAAAAGTTAGAGGGAAGGTCTGCTTTGCCCACTGCGTGTGCAATACTCTAAAAAATCTGTAACTACGGTACTACGAAGGAATTTCTGAATGTTTACATTTCACAAAGATATGACACTAAATGGAGAGTGCACGACGGGTCGTGCACGTGGTCCAACGCGGCAGACACCGCGTGCTCGACCGGTCGTGCACGCGGTCGCGAACGTGTTGAAGCTGCCAGCCTGATCGTCCGGCTAACACTGAGATCTCAAGCGTCTTCTCGTGCTCGCTTAACTCGCGTTGCTTTCGCGTGAAATCTTCGTACAAAACGCCGTTCATTCCACATTCATCAATAGTTCCGTCCTTCGCGCCTGCTAGGCAGCCAGTAGAGTTCCAGACGCGCGGGCGGGGCGGGCGGAGGGAGGTAGCGTCTGAGGACCGCTTGAGCGTCTGAGACCCGCTGCTTCGAGCGACTGAGAGACGCCCTGAACGTCTCAGTATCGAGCGCCGCTACCCCGCTAAAAGTAGGGTCTGAGTGCCGCTCAAAGTAACGGCTCTGAGCCGTCTAGGTGGCTGATCGATAGTTATCAAATCAACCCCAGACCCGCCCGCGCCGCCCGCCCGTCTGGAACTCTGCGGGCTGCCTTACGCAAATATCTCACTTTCCGGCTCCACAGTGCCGTTCCAACAGCTCTAGAATAACAGGGTGATGTCCTTTTTTTTGTTACTCCTCTACATCGCAACTGAACGATTCTCATCGATCTGCATTTGCGTAGAGTTCAGCAGTAAGCACTTTACCTCCAGTCGTCGATCTCTAGCTTGATATCGCACGCTTCCTTCTTCTTCACCACTTGGAAATAAAGGCGCACTGCCGAATATGCGGGCGTACGACCCGCGCCAGCCGACGGCGTGTTGGGTAGGAGTTTCCTCGCCACACCGGTAGCATCCCGTTGAAGCTGGTAGAGGGATGGTCGACCACTTACATACCTTGGCAGCGTAACAAAGACTAAAGAATGGTGACGTCCTTCCACTTCATATATGAGCCGGTGCACTCCATCCCCATTTGTGAACCATTTCCTCAGCGTCGTTCTCGTTATGGGACGCCGTCACCCCTTTCGCTGTCGGTGAACACGTTTCTCTGCAGCTTCCCCACTACGAGGTGTCTGCGCGCCCCCTACTTAGCAGTGGACCTATTGATTGATCATTTTTCATATCATGATGCATTTCACCTATCGCTGGCCCATCATTCAGTGTTTCTAACAAACCCTGAGCCAGATGCACCCATCACACCACTGCGGACCCGTCTGGTGACGTCTTTCTCCACTACAGAGTGCGTGTGCATCTTCACACGGCTGTAGATCTGCTCCTGACACCTTCCTATAAACTGCATCGTTGACATTTTCTCATCCCTTCTGTTTGGTTCTCTTGCACACACATACAAAAATTGCCCAAGTGTGGCTTCATCAATTCATTTTCGAACACTTTCACCCAATTGCGCATTTGTTCAAATCATGTGCAGAAATTGATTTCTCTGCTAGCAGCCTCGTATGCAATGTGTGGAAACCATTGCAGGCAAAGTTTACAGTGAGGATTCACACAATTTTTATTATATTCTTGAAAAAAAGCTTAGGATCTTACCCTCCTCCCGCATGAGCAAGTTCCCATGCAGTGGTCGTAGCCAGTACAACGCAAATGCCGGCTGGTGCGATTTGAGCGATAACATGGAAGCTGACAAGCATAAGGCAATATGTAACCGAGTTCGCGAAGGTCTATAAACGCAATATGAAGCTGCATGCATGTAATAGTGGTGTTTCGAAAAAACGCATTGCAGGTCAGAAAAAATATTGTTCCAAAAACCAACCTGGAAGAAAAATTTAATTTCTCCCCGATGTGAAACACTCGTATTATAATTACCGAGCGCACCTTGTCTCTGAAAGGTAATGTGTACGTCTAGGAACCCAGAACATATGAGTATAAATAAACTGATAGACGGTAAGACATATCGTGTGTTCCAGTCCTCTCCTCAAGGTAAGGTCCTAATTTCGCTTCGTACAAATAGCGACCTTCCTCTTTTTAGTGCTTGGCAAGGTCTTCTGAATCTGTGTCGATCAGAATCCAATATGTGCAAAGTGTTAGGGCGCTAGACACGTGACTTGCAAAATTTCACTCTGTAGCTAACCACCGTAAGACTAGTTGCATTCTCCGATGCGAATCGCCTGTTCCCCCACCGCGATTCATGAGCTGCTACTCCATCTTGCTGTTAAGTCCAACTGCGTTTTTCGAAGAGGTTTCGAGCTCAGAGAAGCAGCTACGTCCTTAGAACTCATGTAATTATGAGCATTGATTTTCATGTCTTTTGAAACGGATCTTATCACACAACTTGCGTTGAATAGCATGCTAGCGTAGGAGCAGTTACACAAAAGCTTTCGGCGGTGAACTGTCCCAGCAACATTGTTGCTGTGGAGTATGCCGTAAACCTAAAGGAGTGTTTATACTTTTTCGCGAGGCGATGGTGTCGCGGCGATGGCTACAACACGCGCGACGCGACGGGTAGCGAAGTCGTCGCGTCGCGCAGTTCCGCCATGCCAAAGTTCGCGAATTTGCGTACACGCAATATTGCACACGTGTCCCGATTTGGCGTAAGCGTCAACGTTTATGCGTTCTTATGATAAGTTGTCTGGTCCCGTAAGTTTTAGGCCAAAGCAGCAAGACAACCAAAGAAGCAACAGCCTACTCCAAGCTCCGACATCGGCGAAATCATCGCGTAGCGTCTGCTAGCAGGCGCGACGCGAATCGGGCCCATCGCGTCGTTTTTCAAGAAAAAAGTATAAACAGGGCACGATGTCGCTCCGCGACGTCGCGTGGCGACCGCAAGCGCCAACTACCACATCGCGACCACTGCTTGTGCATGCTTCCACTCGGGACCCATCGCATTGGAACAGTTTGCTTGGACGCGACGATCGCGTTGCGCCGAAGTATAGACACTCCTTAAGGGAAGATCGTGCTTGTACATGGAGACACCCTTTGATTTCATACTAAAGCTCATCCAGTTAGAAAGCTGGAACGCATTTAATCTCTCTATATCTTGAGAAAGCTGATGTCTACGGCGATGCAACGTTTGTGGAACTATTCGGATAACGGCTAGTCATCCATAGCGATCAGAATATCGGTCACAAAAATTTTCATGCATGCTCTCGTTGAAGTCGACATTCTTGATGTTGGAAAATCCTTACCTGATTGGCTTTACGGAGCAGTGTAAGAGTGGCAATGTCAAAAATCATTATCAATCCGAATAAAGCTATATTATAGCAGAAGTCTATACAAAATGCAAGTGTATTCCCACATGCGGTTGCAGAAAACGACCACATCATGGAGCTCTCGTCGAAGTAAAAACTGCATTGTGCTGAAAGGGGCTACATTGTAAATTTACACGGTTCAAGAAACAAAAAGAAAACTCACGGTGAAAATAAATACAGAAATACAGGAAACTGAGAATTATAACGAAAATAACAATGTATAGTGTGTTTTGAATTGAGAAATATCTCGAGTAAGACAGCGCCCGTGCAATCGATGTAAGTCTATTCATGGATATGAACAGCATCGCATGGAAGCTTGAAGTTTGAAACAATAAAGAGAGTTGTCCCACGAAATTGTTGACCTTCTCCCATCCTTTTGGTAACCCGCTGTAAATTTTGATGTTGAATGGTAGTAGTGCCTTGTCATCAAAATTATGGATACATGTATGTAGTCAAAATAAACGAACAAAACTGTGATCGGAGTTGCCCAAATCAGAAATAGCACTAATAAAGCGAGATTTGATAGCGAATGTAACACCATTAGGTAGCCAAATGGAAAAGTCTTCAGTCGAAGTAGCAGCAGAGCAGATGCGCCGTTCAGGAAGCCTCCCACGATAGCCACCTTAACTTTGGTTGTATCAAACCACGGCAATATGGCTTTTTTTGTCATGTGTTACAACAGAGAGTGCCCTAATAGCTCAAATATAAATACATACGAAGTCAATGGCTTTGTTTGTAAGGAATTCCAGTGAAACTACATTGGATTCGACATCGACGTATTGTTTCTGGACCTTCAATTTTTTATACTTCAACCGTTTGTTTTACTTATACTCTGGCCAATGAAAAATTGAAGGATCACCTAGAGGAGACCTAGTGAAAATTTCCGGGGCTTTTGAGCAAGCTGGGTATGATAGTAAACGCCACCTCTCGAGAAATTTCGATCCTCGTTCGAAGAGACGAATTTCTGGGTGGACGCGAAGTTTTCACGCCCACTGTAGAACATTTCCAACGGGCCACAATTATATTTATTTTCATAGTACTCACCAGTGCAGTGATGACAGCAATAAAAATCGTACTAAAACTCATAGTTGAAGTAAGCGTGCCATTTCCCGACTTACTACCTGTAACTAGATTATTAATGTATGTGAGAGTACGAGTTTATATCAAGGAATTATTACGATGTAAAAAGATTTAGGCGTCATACTGTAATTGGTCTCCGAACTTTCATGGATTTGCTTAGTTTCAATTGTCCATCTGTCACGAAGCAAAGTCACGATGGCTGAAACAACAACATTGAAACTGATCCTCTGAATGATGATGGTTTTTTTTGTCCTGCGACCCCGTCTACATATTCGCCACATAATTTGAAGACATCAATAAACAAGAGCAACAGAGGTTTAAAGGAGTACTCTCTGGCTTTAGTAACACCTCAGACATTCGCCGAGTTGGAGCCTCATGACCTTGAGGCTCGGATTGTCAAAATGGGCGGGGTTGGGATGTCATTCCAGTTGTTGTTCGGCTGCTAGTCACGATGGCTGAAACAACAACATTGAAACTGATCCTCTGAATGGTGATGATTTTTTTTGTCCTTCGACCCCGTCTACATATTCGCCACATAATATGAAGACAGCAATAAACAACGGTCGCTATAGGATTGATATTCACTTTTTCTATGGGGAACTAACAGCAATCCAACTGCGACCGAATAGCAGCTGAGCAGCAATTGGAATGACATCCCAACCCCGCCCATTTTAGCAATCCGAGGCTTAATGACATGAGGCCTCAATTCGGCGAATGTCTGAGACGGTCTTCTTATCGACGGCACAATCGTCGAACCATTATTACAAGTGGGATGATGAAAGTCTAAGCGAAACAGTGAAAAAAAAAACTGAACTGGGGTACATTGCTCAGATCTGGGTAAACGTTAGCCGGTCTCATTCTTGTTGATTTTCTAAGGCGATCAATTTTCAATAAATAAATAAATTTTCCGTTTATGTATGTCTTCGAAGCCAGCCTCGTCGTTAATTTTATTCCCGTAGAATTTGCTGTAGGCATAGGTTTTACGGTTTCATTGACCCCAGTTTGGCTGGTTAGGAAATGGTGGTGGAGTGTAATTAGAAGGAAGGAGTCAGTGAATAGAAGCATCAAACATGGAAAAAACCACAACTGTAAAAAACATTCGAGGATATATCAATTTCATTATGAAGTGAAAATAAGAAGAACAGAGTAGCGAAAATACAAATATACTGTGCCAAAAAAGACAATTTTGAAGAAATAAAGAATAAAACTCCACTGTCATCAAAACTCTGCTGAAGGTGCACTAAAACGCGAATCTGACAACGATTTTTCACAGTCAAATGTTGTTAACTGTAGTATGGGAATTTATGCGTTTGTAGACTGTTGCAGTCAGACTCCAAGTAAATAGAGCTTTGTTTTCGTTCTGGGTTTGTCTACTACTGGGCAAGAAAAGAGGTTCAGAGAATCAAGGAGAACCAGTATTTTTATCCGATGTTTTCGAATTCATTTTATTGTTTAGTTTCCTGCACACCGTGACTCTTGAACCGAACATTGATACTTGTCTTGGAAAATCTTGGGGAGTTTTCTAGAATCTATTATAAAAGAGAAGGCCCTTTAAAAAACTTGCATGGATTTGGGCTCTTTTCTAAAAATTAGGAGAAGGTCCTAGTTGAATTTGTCTTGGCTAATGTGCGCACAGGGGCGATCTTTCACCTCCCATCTCAGACAAATTTTCGGAAGGACTGCAGCTGTTGATGATTTATAGATCATCAACCAAATATTACTAGTAACTATTGAGACCAAAGATCGTCTGTACATTTCTCCTCTAGTCATTTCACATGAGCAGCTCTACTCAAGTATCTAATCACTCTTCATGGAGTGACCATAAAGTTGACGGGGTCGACCCTTAGAGCGGCACCCCTTTGAATAGTTATATCCATAGGCAAACTTGCCACCACAATCCCATATCGGGTCAGCTCCGCCTTCTCCTAGTTGCATAAAAGGGGCTCCCGATTGTATTGTATACGCGTTTACAACGTCACTATGGCCGCTGCTGGGCAATAAAGATTCTAGCCCAATCGTCTTCCCCCATCATTGGTACGCCACCAAAGCAGCATAACACCGGAAGAACCGACAGGTGACCTGCGGTTCTTCCGCATAGCTGCGGCGGTCCTTCCGAAAATTTGGCTAAGTGCGTACATTACCTCCGCAAAAACATAATCGAACCCCCTCCCGTGGTGTAACCAGTGGTGGTTTCCACATACATAAAAATGATGACCTCGATCCAGGTCAGTGGTTTTGCATTAGACCAATAAAGAGGATCCCTTCTCTTGATTTGAAATCAAATATCCGGAAGGACCGCAGCAGCAATCCGGAAGAACCGCAGCAGCTATCCGGAAGAACCGCAGCAGCTATCCGGAAGGACCACAACAGCTATTCGGAAAGACCGCAGGTCGGTTCTTCCGGTTTTCTGCTGCGATCCTTCCGGAAATTTGTCTGAGCTAACAGAGTTCATATGATAGACCGAGAACTTCTCTTCAAATATTCACATGTGCTGTGAATATCCTACTATTTCTTTGTGTTCTACGTACTTTCCATCTGGAACCATCGCTGTTACTTACGTAAGCACCTACCCCTTTGCTTGGTGATCTCTGGCTGTCGCCACATCTATCGTGAGAGGGGAAACGAGGTGAAAAAAAAAACACGACGAGAGGAGACTACCGTTTTCTGTCTGCATATGTGTTGGTTAGGGATACGATCGTGGTTTAGGAAAAGTTGTGAATACGTTCTCCCTGTTCACATTTTGAAATTCGCCGGAACCATCAGTTGAAGCGAGCACGTATTGCTGAATCATTGCAAGTTTTTTTCTTCTGCAAAACATCCGTAGTAACCTGGCTTTGCCTCGTCAGAACAGCGTCATCAATACTTCAATCTCTTTCTCACTGTAGCTGAATGGTGGAGCATGAGCGAAGAGAACTGTGAATACCGACACTGATCGAGACCTCCTCAGTCACAGTGTCAGAGCAGGATCGTCAACTGCTTGAAAAAAGAAACTAACCTTCACAATTTTTGTGAAGCCAAGCTCTAACACCTTGTATTTGGTCGCCGCTAAAGCTATTGCCTCACTGACTCCTCCATGACTGGAGATCCAGACTTTGGGTGAGGTCTGTTTACCCATCTCTAAATTATAACTCTCAGGGAATATCCCAGTAGGACTTTGTTTTCTGTAGGGCTGAGAAAGCGTTCCATAAGGTCCATTCCTGAGCTCTCCCACGTTCGCCGGTGATTAGTCGCTATCCCGAAACCTGGTGACGGTCCACGCAATCTCGCAAGTATGCGGTTCGAGATCCTCCATGAATCACTTCTTGGGTGAAAAACTCCAATAAAAGCATTTAAGTTTTGCAATAGAGTCCAACAACGATGCAAAAAAAGAAAATGCGAAAAAAAACTGTTCATGGAACTTCGGAAGTGGTTCGCGGTAAAAGGAAGTACCGGCTGTTGTCTTCAGAGTATTCGCATTGGTAGTGTGAGGGAAGGTGCTAACAACAAATTTCCAGATTTCACACGCTTTATTTTGTAAAACTGGTTATGTTCAGATGTGAAGAGCAAACAATGAAAAGATCATGTGATGGGAAAATGAGTGTGAAACAGCAAAAATGAAAGATCTACGCTTTCGTACAGCATCACAACAAGAAAGGTATTAGAAGGTAGTTCAAACCACCAAAATCCAATCTCCACTAATCTGCGAAAATTATTGAATTCACAATTTACAGAAAATCATGATAGAATTTTATTTATTTCCACCTCCTTCCATTTCAATCCTGGAAAACTCAGTCATCTCTTCCGGAACGGGCTAAACTGGTGGCAATGAAAACACATTGGAGTCCGCCTTTTTTATAGGATTCGACAAAATTGACCACTGCATTCGTTTCCTCTATAAAACCTAACTTAGAAAAATCTGTGAAATTCACCGTGGGAGCTGCCATTATTTTTCTGTTTTTTTTTTAAATTTTTTGTTTTGTATCGGACATATGTTGCGTTGCCCATGTAATAAACCCATACACATACATGCATACATTATGGGTGTAGATATAAGGAAAGGAGAGGATGTACATATTGGGTTATTGTGTAACATTTCTCCCCCACTCAAGTTGGATTTTGTGTCGCTTGTCACCCGCGCCTTTCTCTTGGACCAAGGTCATGATTAGAGGACTGAAACCAAATTAGCTACTGATTGAAAAAAACATGTTTAATGCTTGTGCCAAATAGAATAACTCAGTGCTCTGCTCAAACTAGTAGAAAGATAAATTCTAAAAATAAGCTGAAGTAATGGTCATGGGTGACGAGCGTCCGAATACCTAAATCTCCACTGCGCTGTTAATCTATCATGTATATATTGACCGTTCATACAGGAGCAACGCCAGCAATGCTCCAAGTGAAATCACTACTGAAATCAACGTCGCTGGCTACGGTCGGTGACGCTATGCTCCATTTGTAATAGAGCGGCAGCCTAGCATGAGATATGTATTGAAAAACCTTGTATGATATGAAAAATATCTGGTATTGCTGAATTTAACAATCACTAGTATGTCCCCCAGCTGTATAGCAGTTGGCGCCAAAAGACACAAAGGGTGAGGAAGTGGGGAAAGGACTCCCCAATACAATTTGAGGACCCGGAATGCGAAAGGTTCAGAGTGACGCGTAACGCCCGCTTTTGACATAATTTCATAAGTTAGCGGATTAACGAAATTTTGAATTTTTCTAAGGCACCACCCTGGTTCCGACATAAACGCGTCTCGTGGAACGTATTCCGTGTATTGGATGAGAGAGCAACAACGTTCTGAGCTAAGAAGAGAATAGGGAAAATATGTCATTGTCAGGAGCCTGCATTTGGCATGAATGCGCGTCATTCTGTTTGCGGCCAAAAGGTAGCAATGAGTACATTTCTATGTGTTATTTATGTATTTATATTATGAATACTGGTACTGATATGCACAGTTGGAACACTGCGCAATTTTGATGGAGAAATTGTTGAATGAGAAGCAAGTAGGCCTTCGTGCAATTACCTTTGCATTCACACTGAAAACAGGAAAATAACTATGCAAGCGAGTGCACATAGTGCGGTAATCACAATGATGACTTCGCATATTTCTTATGAAAGCACTCCATGTCTAGGGAAAATTATTTGCGGATGCGGATAGATGAACGACTTTCTACTGAAACCAGTCACTTTAACACGTTTGCAGTTATTTAAGGGCAACACCCACTGAAATTTTCGTCTCTAAGGTTTCAGCGTATTCTTGGAGTGTCGGGGCTGCTTAACGCTTCCATAAAACGTAAACATTGCAACAGCCCCAAGAATGCCCTTTTCAGAAACTTATAGTTAGGTTATTTGCGACAGGTGTGCCATCATTGGAGAAGCAGAACTTCATAAACTTCTCCAAAGCAGGAGAAATGACTGAAAATTTAAGTTCTGATAGAATCTTGCTCTAACATTAAGCAGGCAACTATGAAAAGCATGAAATGTACTACGCGAAAAACGTTGGGAGTTAATGAAAACAACGAGAAGCACTTAAAAAATCACGAAAAAGACCGTCAATGAAAGAAAAAATAATGAAGTTGGGACCTAGCACTGCAGCGGAACAGCTGATTCTATGTCGCCTGATGCAAGAAAAAAATGCACTGCGTTTAGGGAGCGGCAAATTCATCGACAGTTGGCGCCGGCACGCAGAGATGGAGGGTTTTTGCAGTTTCCAGCATGGTGGGGCTCGACGTGGCCCGAGAAGTCAACCGCTGCGAGCTTAGAATGTGAAGACGAGAAGCTCGCCGTAGGTTCCGCGCAAACTGAACGAATACCAGATTGGTGTTCATTTAGAGGTCTGCTTCACACCTTTGTAGTGATGAAACTGCAACCTAATTCTCGATCGCAACCTAATTCTCGATCTCGATCACACACGGTGAAGGATAGAAACTCTGCAAGAACACCTTTTGCCTTGCTCGGTATATGAACGAGAATAAAAGCACGAAAACACTGCCGTGAATCACCTCTTAGTCTCGGAAAGCTCCGAATGCACGGAGGTTCGAGAAGATCTACCTCACTAGTTAGGTTCTGCAGATGTCAGCGGTTCTGAGCTCTAGTGAAAAACTTTCAGGCGATTATGAGGTTCGGAAGTTAACGTTTTAAAACGCACATTATTTTTTGCACCAACTCGATTGTACACAATGGGTGGAACACAGCACGTACGGCGTTAGAATCGTGTCTCCTGTCCCACCGGAGGTTAAGGGATAAAACTTTCGGTGTTGGTGTCGAACCACTCGAGTAGCTGAGGTGGTCAGCCAATGGTTGCCCACCTACGTCGTTGATTTTGAACAAAGCTGTTATCCTAGTATGCATCATTCATGCTCTCATGCACCTTCACAAGAGGTCAGTCACTCAGAGCTATTTGGCTTTCTGTAAGAGTATCTCCAGACTTCGACAGTTCGAAATGAATCAAAACCAGTCTGATCGTCCGGCTGAAGCCGGACTCTCAGGCTTCTTTTCGTGCTCGCTTCGCTCGCGTTGCCTTCATGTGGCATCTCTCTCACACCGCACCGGCCATTACTCATCTATTGGAACTCTCGTTTTTTGCACCTTCGAGTTTTTTGGCTCCGAGGCTTATCACACCGTTGGACCCGCCTCCGGGCATTTCCCCGCTTTTGTACGCAGGTGCACCGTTGCCGCAAAAGTGCGCCTTTCGCATAGCATTATCACCCCTTTTGGGCGCCGGCCCAGCCCTACAGCGTCACCCCTCATCGGTGTCCTTCTTCGCCTTCCTGGCTCCTTCTCTTCGACATAAAGAGATCCAACCCATCTCTTCCCTTTTTTAGTGTCTGGGCTTATCTCATTCATTCCAACTGTGGTAAACACAACAGCCGGTGCTTAACATGTCTGAACATGACAAAGGTGGCCCAAAACACCTGTAAATAAAGGTAAAAATCAAAATTTACCACATTTTCGTACATAACTCGACGGGCTGAACACGATGGTGGTGTTAGTCTTTGGCGGACGGGGCCTGGTTCTCGTGCACAGACACACACACATAAACTGCCAATTAAGAAGAAGTAAGATGAATCAGCAATAGAAGAGATAAGGATCGTGGAAATGATATTTATCGATTGCCACGTGGATCGCCTGGAACGCTGCCAAACGGAGCTCATTGCCGGTACTCTCGAGAATGTGCCCACAATGAAGTGGCGATGTGAGTGATGGCGATAATGGGAAGGATGCTCATCGATTGCCACGCCCCTTCAATTATCATCATTTCGTCTGGGGTTTCCTCATCCTCTTTATCCATGTGGCGACCGCCGACAGTCGTGGCGATCGCCACTACAGCCGGCGAAGTCTGGGGATACTCTAAAGACAATCTAAGCCTCCTTTAGTGCCTTTTTTTGCTCTCAGATCTGCTCTCTCAATTTATGTAGGAAGTGATGAACATGTAGCTCACGCTCACGTAATGTGATCGCCTTAATCTGTAAAGCCTATGACATACTTGCGCCCATGGCCTGTGACGTACGCCTGGAGACGGGTCCATCGGTGTGATAAGTGTGCGCCGCCGGGTGAAAGTAAAAAAAAATACTTGCGGACGGATACACTGATTTGGAGGAGGATGTTGAAGGAGATATCCTATGCGAAAGCATTGTTAGTTCTGTGTTTCGCTACTGTTGCTGTTCGCTCGGATTTCAACTCGTAGATCAAAATTTTACGAATTTGTTGACTGCACATAGCATTGGTTTTATACCTTACTCATCAGCGCTGTGACATAGATCCGAGCCAAAAGTGATGTGTGTAGCTGAGTAGCTGATATCCCAGGCTACCAGCCTGCATGGAAACCGTTACAGGATGTCGCACTCACAAGAAGCAAAACGTTATTAAAGGAAGCACTCAGGAAAATTTTCGTCACCAAGATTTTAACATAACATTGGGTTTCTGATTCCGACGAGGACAGATACGTTTGTCAGTCTCGTTAAAACTAATAAAAAGACGGTTTTTCAACTTTCCTAATTTTTAATTTTTTCCCCTAATTCTTTGCGTTAGATCAAGTTTTTCGAGTTGCGCAGGTCTGGAAAAAAAGAGAGTAATCAATGCCTCGGTCGTCACTTGTTTTCTTGACGCTTTTGGGTAGTTGCCTGGATTTGAAGACTTGCCGAGCAAAGGAGAACGAAAGTAGAAAGAAGGGAGAATGAAGGTCACACAGACGTATCTGCCAAGAAAGAACAAACACGTAGAGCAAAGGACGAGGATAAATAATGCAAATATACAATAAGAGAGAACAATTAAATGCTATGAGCCGAAAAAAAGGCGAACAACTCTTGAAAACTAAGAGCAGGAAGGAAGCAGACAAATAAAGCCACAACAGTATGAGAACGGTGGAGAAAATGCACTAAACAATATTTTCTTTAAAAAGTGAGTGATAGCGGGAGAAAACAGCTGATCCGTACCAAGTGTCGCTCCATTGTTATTTCCGCAAGGTGGGACGACTCATTCCAGCAGGCCGGGTTGAATTGTTGAACTGGAGTTGAACTGGTAATGTCTTGCACAAGGGAGGGGGGGGGGGGCCTCCCCATCAGCATTTCCAACAAAGAATTGTTGCGACTATGTATAAGGCTGGAAAGCTCCCAAAAGGTCGAAGGTGAAAATCATCGTGGGTACTGCCTTTTAGTACTGAAGTGCTACCAACTTTCCCGGAACTTTTGCATGCACCTAATACAAATGATAATAATCTCTGATATGAAGATTCTTGTTGAAGTCGCCGTAAGCCGCTGCTTTCCATAATGTTGGGGTTCATTCGCATCCCTACATAAGAATACATTTACAGCCTTGTGTTGCTCTGCATTTCAATCCTTATCACAGTCTACGCTTCCGGTGAAACATGTCGAGAACATGTACTCGAGGTTGGAAATTCGACAGACTTTGCGAAAATTGTGAAACTCCTACAAGAATCGATGGATTTTTCAGTAAGTGCAACACTACTTATATTATCACTTTACTTGCGATAATCATAATATTTAGAGAGACTCAGATATTCTTCATTGATTTCGCTTACATATTTGACATGTAACTTTTTACTCACAATCAGTTGCAACCTTCTCGCAGTCTTGTGACTGCGCGTTCATCGAGGTGATGCGCTGTTTCTGAAATGTTCACATCACAATTTGACAGGTCCTGACGGTACTCCACCTCCTCCCCTTGGAAATAACTCAACACTGCTAGCTTGTGTCGTTATATGGCACACGACACATTCTTGAGATAGCAGTGCTGCAAAGGAACCACTGCTGCCACTTAAAAATCCTGAAGACCAACTGCTATATTTGCATGGATTTGTTTCCCTCAAATTCTCACAACGGCATAATCCACGGAATTTGATTCAATAGGGTTGCTTGACCTGGAAACTTGTTAGCTTTCGAAATTTTGAATATTCACGAATTCCCGAAAGTTGCAAGTGTCAAATTCTCAATTTTCTAAGATACATATTGTCGAATATTCCAATTTTTGAAAACTATAAAGTTATCAACTTTTGTTGAGAATCCCGAATTTTCTTTTCTTGGAAATTCGAGTTCGCCACTTTCTTCATAAATAGCTGTGGATAAATTACTGTGCTTACAAGTCTAAATTTGTAACTGAAGGACCGTGGAGAATCTGCGTAGGTTAAGCTACGCGAATAATTACAGTTGTGCATTTTCTAAAATCTTTTTTTTTCAAATTGCATTTTTTTTCCGATTTTCAACAATTTAAAAGAAAAAAGAAAGAAACTAGACAAAAACCACGTTCTCCTGTCATGAAAACTGGGTATTTCTGAATTATCTCTTCAATATGTTGGTTGTTATAAGGACTCCTTTATTGATCGACGCTTCAACAATACGTCATTTTCAAGGCCTGAAAGTGGATCAATTTTCTTGAATCTGCGTTCTGATCCCATCAAACCTCTCCTCCGATCTGCACATTCAACTCATTCCGGCTAGACAACGATGAGCACCGATTGTAAAGAGAAAACTCACCCGGTACTCTACCAATGTGCAGAATGTTGAACCGCACACAACTATACGCGATTGTCAGTGCTGGTCGATTGCACTTGGCATCAGGAGAAGGGCTCTTCGACCTAGAGAGCACATTTCGTGTAGCGCATTTTTTGCATCACGTTGCCATGCGGGACGAAGGGTCTTGATGCCCGTATTTGCATCAATTTTACTGGGATAAGGACTTCTCTCATTATAAGCACAGCTTCTTTCGAGATGACTCCAACATCATCGCGGCAAAAAATAGCATGGTTGATCAGTTCCGCTGCTCCAAAAAACCTACAATTTTTTTTGCCATGCTTCACAAAAACACTTCACGAATACCTTTCAATGACTTTCAGATACGAAGAGAGATGAAAGCAGGGACCAATCGGAGCAAATAAAATGGTCAAAGCTCCAATCGTATACATGAGGTCGAATTCCGGCGCGGCCGCGGCCAGCCACCTTTGGCCGGCCAGATTCGGCCATCAACAGATCCCTTCGTTTTTTGCATGCTCACGGTAGACACGGTATCTCACAGAATTCCCTCAAACTTTGCATATAGGGGTTATTCGATATGCTAAACACAAATATCGCATTCATTTTGTACCGTACCCTCGTTTTTGTAGAATTACGATGAGTGGTGGAAAAAGTGATTCCCGGCGCCTTTTGGCCAGCCTTTAGCGACCACATTTGGCCACCTTTCAAAAGACTAATCAAAAAAATAATCGAAGCAAATAAAGTGGTCAAAGCTCTAATCTTGTACATGGTTTCAGTGGGAAAGTTTCAAGGATTGACATTATGATGAAAACAAATACATGGGAGGTATTCGGGTCTCTTACCGTCACTTCCAGAAATTTTGCATTTCGAACTCAATACACGATAAAATCTAATTTTGCATCTTATTGGATCGTGCATCAGAGGTTCATTACGTCAGGGGTGCATTAGAATGCATTCTTCCCTTCCACGTGTGTTACAACCAGTGGAGGAGAGGTAAGTTTGTCTGAATTTGTAGTTAGACCGCAAGTCTAGCCACCTGTTGTAGAGTACCAGAATCTTGCACCATATTCCAACGTCAAGCGCTGTAGCGCTTTTGGCTTGAATTATTTCTTCTTTTCCTAATGCTTTTCTTTTTAGGCTGATCCCTGTGAGGACTTTTATCAATTTGCTTGTGGCAAATGGATTGAGAATATTCCAGAACCAGATACAAAGTATAATCGTCGTAGCGTCATGTACGAGGACCTCTTAAAGAAGCATCAAGGTGATTTACAGACGTTTGCGACTACATAAATCATTCTTATAAGGTTACTTCATTACATCTTCCTGACGAACATGAATATACTATCTCACTTCCTCTGTAGAAAACAGTTGCAAAGCACAATATTTGCTCGCTTTGAACACACGATCTTTAACGAAATGGATGTCATATTGGTGATCAGCATGTGAAATAATCTATATGGAAGGACCTTAGAAATTTTTCGGTGAAAAAATATTTGAATAAGTCACGATCCAGCAGTGGTATTGTCCGATGAGGAATTTACCGTAGAGCAACGGTGGGTCGTACGGTGGATCGTACTGTCGGTTATATCTTAAGAAATACAGGTGGCGGCTTGCCCGATGTGGCCGCAAACATCAAAAATATGGGCCATGACCTGGCCATTCTAAAACTCCGCCCTGAAATAACGTGGAGAGCCCTGCTCGCTTCACGAGAAGAACCGGGGGCTTGCCCGCTGAAATCATCTGAGTCAGTTTTGAAAGGTCATTTAGGATGCCAACAAAATGGTTTACCTCTCTCAATAAGAAGGGATTTTTCGAATCATAGATGAGGTACACTGAGAGTCAATGGCGCTGCGTTTTTCCCGGCGTCGGGAAGCATGCGCTGTGACCGCGCCGCTCGCGCTGGATTCGCAAATCGTAGGATTTTCTTGATATTTGATTGTTTTTTTTATAGTTCACATGAAAAAGGCTGATCTGCCACTATTGCGCCGATTCCGCACGAACGGCGCCGCCGCGCTGCGTGCTTCCCGTGTCGCATCATCGCAAAAACGCACTGCCATCGACGTACCACTTTAAGTGGTACGGACGTTAGTAGGTTTTTGCAAGGTACGAGTGAGGTGTTTCCGAAATACTTTTCTGTGACTTGTCACTCACCCGACCCCGATTCTTCGTTATACAAAAAAAATTGATTGTCTTGGTCCCGAAAATCGTTGCGCTGAATGAAAAGAGTCGAAATAGTACTGACTGGAATAAAAAAGAAGCTCGAACCAACATCAACAAACCAACACCCGCATGACAATGATATATTAGGTGCGTGCAAAAGTTCCGGGGCAGTTGGTGGTAATTCGGTGTTTACCATAGTTTTGTTTCTTACTGATGCATTATTCTGCAAT
>JARK01000398.1:0-31874 GCA_000688135.1 Ancylostoma ceylanicum
ACTTCGCCCAATGGCTCCTCCAAAGTTGGGTATCGAAAACAGAGGTTTTTTGTGGTTTTGAACGGAATCACCTATGCCATTCTGATCAGTAGTCACTGGAGATTCACCTGAAGCGGAAATCTCAAAAACGATTCTGAGGTAGGACTGTGCCTTTAAGATGCTTTGAACAACTGAATGTAGATCTCCCATGACGCGTTGATAAAGGCAAAAAAGCACCGCGCATCCACAGTTTTGCACCCGAAAAGGTCACATTTGATTGATGCTGTTTGTGGAAAACATGTAGTGGTTTCGATGCTCGTAGAAACCCGCACGAACTAATGCCAATCCACTGTAATACACAACTGCACGTACGATGTAGACATGTTTTTCATACATTATTAACAGCCTTTTGTGCTTTTTATGAGGAAGACCATTAGGAGACAGAACAATGGCTTTTTGCAACATAGTCTAGTCACACACCTTGCACCCAACACAGTCATAAGAAGATAATAATAGTGCTCCAGACTATGTTTGGAAAAACTCAGCCAGAAAACGCGAAGAAAAAAGTGTAATCCAACTGGAAATTGAGCCGAGAAAGTAAGCAAATGTTGGCGGAACTTAAAAATATGAAAGGGCTGATTCTGTATAGTTTCCACTCTTCCCGAGCTGCCCCATTTCCGCCGTGATCAATGAATATTCAGCTCAAATATGGTGCACCGTGACGTTTTGGGACTTGAGAAACATCAGTTAATCATTCTCAATTAGGAATTTGATGGCTCAGATCCAGCAAAGCCCAGATTCTCTTCTTCATAGCCGACCCTCTGCAATCCGAAAGAATTGGAGCTGATCGCACGCAAAGAATTTTAATTATGGGGAGAAGACATCTTCGCGATTGCCTCTCTACATTGAGCGTTTGTTTACTTTGCGCCATATTGCCTCCGTAACGCCTCACCCCTTTGGAGCTGAATAATTTCAAGGCGAGGAATTTTCATTTTCTCATAACCTTTACGAAGTATTCATGTGCGCTTTCGGATATCTTGCTCGAGTGGCCTTGTAGATCATTTTTTTTTTCGAGTAGATCGGCAACGTTTGAGTGGTAGCTACGTACACTACATAGTCTTAAAGACAACATTCGTGGAAATTCTTAGTACCTAAGAGCACCAAACGTACAATTCTCGGAATTACTATATGCTATGTGTTATGTTTCATGGGGGGAAGAGGGTAAGAAATCGAGGCGACGGTCACTTCTCCCCTCGAATTTCAGATTGACGTCACTGAATTCAAATCTTATTCATGTACATACACATACTGTTGGCGTTGATGGCGGTGACTCTTTCGCGGCCTAGAAAAGCACGCAGTGCGGCAGCGCCGCTCACGTTGGAATCGTCGCCGCGGTGGCGAATCTGGGTTTTCTTGATAGTTGGTCATCTTATTTGATGGTAACTAATATGAGAACCAACTGACTAGCAAGAAAATTCATAATTTGATGTCCCGGAGAGGACTCCTGCTCGAGCGGCGCGGTCGCGCTGCGTATTTTTCGAGGCCGCAAATGGGTTACCGCCGGCGACGCCCACTATACAGCAAAATTTGCGCTGTTGAAGCGCAGTTCCTCTCACGACAGTGCACTCTTAAGTGCTTCAAATATGTAGGAAGCTATATCCGGATGCTTGAGATTGCATATGGTAAACGTGATGTACTCAACTCTTACCCTTTACCCCATTTACGATGTTGAATGCATACACCCAGGTAATTACCCATGGGTGTTCTTACCCATAGGTATGGGGTTATCCACCCTTCTAATGATGTATCCAGGTCTTGGCGCGTCGTCGGCCAAATCTGCCAGGGCAGATCAATAAATGTTGACAATGTATTCATAACCAAAGGAGGGCTTCTGTTCAAGTTGTGCGATCTGGTAGGAAATAGAAATAACGACAGGTGCTGCTTGTTATTCATATCCATCTCCTGGGCCCGGATACATCATTGGAAGAATGGGTAATCTCGTACCCATGAGCACGGTCACCCATAGGTACAGCCTATTCCAGACGCGGCGATAGTTTAGTATCCGTGCGGATAACCTTCCTTTCTCTCATTCTTCTCTAGTTCCCGCACACTTTCCCGCGTTCTTTTGCTCTCTGCTGTCTTGCCAACTATCGTCCTTGGTGAAACGCACTATAGCAGCTGCTTATAGATAACGCATGGTATAACATGTACATGGGTGCCAGGTAGCGATTAAATTACCTCAACATATCTACCACAGGTAGCCCCAATGATGAATGCATAATTGATATTACCCAGGGTAAACATGTTTATTGAGATAGCCCATGGTAAACGGGGGCTACGAGACCAGGGTAAGCGGCGGCGAGCGTATGTGGTGTTATTACTAACCCTGGGTATTTTCAATTTTTATTACGCATGCTAGCCCTGGAGGTGCTTCTATATTCCATTGTAAAAAATATGTACAAAAGAAAGGGTGGCTGTACATGAAAAGGAAGGGCCCCTCTGAAGTCACTGGTGCAAATAGAATTTCTCCATTATCGACCTTTCAAAAATAGCACGTCGCGACGTGTGCATATTACAGTATTTGTCACAAATCCGCTTGTATTTTCTATAGAATAGCGGGCACATTAATAGAATCACTCCCTCTAATTACGTCGGAGGAGAAAACACCCTGGGGAGATGAACTAGTGGCCGTGAGCAGACACAATACCATACGTCTGCCAGTACTACAGTAGGCAAGCCTCCTGTCCACTGTGAGCCTATACCTACCTGAGCGATTCACACCTCTGATATGCAAATGGAACTAATGCTTGAGTGGACCCCCTCCCCCTTGGTATGGCTATGGCAGCATCGTTTCAGCTTTTGCTTCCCTAAAACACAGTTGAAACACAATTTGAGTACGCGGCAATCGATAGGCTGGTTGCCCAGCCGACAGTATCTAATTACCTCTAAATTACGTGTTTTGCGAACACCTTTGCCTGTTTTTGTTCTTGTTTTCGCTGCCACATGATGTCAGAATTGACAATGCCTCGGGCGCAGCTGAACGTCGAATCAGCTGGGCGTTACGTAGTCGATCTGGATTTCACCTTAGTCAGCATGCTCTGACAGAAAGCTGAATCACCCTACAGAAATTCATGAGAATTAACCAATAGTACCTTTGCTGAATTCGCCAGGACGAGCACATTTTAGTTGATTTTGAAGCCAGCATCCATTAAAAGTTTTGCTGTTGTGGGCACAGTCCTACCCCAAAATCGGTTTTTGAGATTTCCGCTTTAGGCAAATCTCCAGTGACTGCATATCAGAATGGTATAAGCGATCCCGTTCAAAGCTACCAAAAAACCCTCTTTTCGATACCCGATTCTGGAGGAGCCAGTGGGCGGGGTCGGGGGCAGGGCCTAGACTCCGATTGATCCACTCTCGTAAGTGCACTTTCTAATGATAATTTTACTCATCGAAAGAGCTCCTCACCCACTTCCCAATAGAATAAGAACTGCGTTTCATGTACTGCCAGCAAAGGAGTACATGGTGTGGAAATCCTGCAAACTCCAGTAATTGGTGGAGTCAAGACGGGATTACCATCCTGTACTCCATTGCTGATAGCACATGAAAAGCAGTTTCTATTCTGTTAGGAAGTGCATGAGGAACTTTTTAAATCGATAAGATTTTCCTAACGAACTGCGCTTCCGTGGGTGATTTAACCAGGAGGAAGTTTAGCTCCGCCCCTGGCTCCTCTAGAATAGGGCATCGAAAACGGGGCTTCACGGCGGTTTTGTACAGAATCACATATTCCATTCTAATCAGCAGCCGCTGGAGAGTCTTTTAATGCGGAAATCTCAAAAACAATTCTGAAGTGGAACGATGCCCTTATCGAGGGTCAACTGTGTGAAAACGATTGTTACAGTGTTACTTATGTACAGGGGTATCAAAAAGTTTCCGGCCTCCGCTTGTCTGTTCCATATTTCCGGGCAATTTTGAAGGTATCGTGTAGGAGGAAGCCTTCCATGTTAGATTGCAAGGTTTCATGAGATTTCGTCAGCCCGTCTGGAAACCAGACCATTCTGTTCAAGCCAAACTGTGGGTACCTCCCAAAAAATGTGAATCATGCGAAAAAATACTGTTGACTTTTTGTTCAGTAAACAAGTTTTACTAAACAAAATCTGAATTCCACTCTCAATTGTAAACAAGGAGAAAGTCTTCTAGCGTTCCCGTTTAGAATTCCCGAATATGGAGTTTGTGAGGGTGCCAGAATCGATCAGTAATGGAGCGCACTCTGGTCAACGAACAGAGTCAAGCCGAGCGCAAATTGTTGCGGCTGTGTAGAAAAGCGCTGGACAGTGCAGGCAGATTTTGACGTCAGAATTTGTGCAAGGACTTAAGCTATCTAGAACTATCTTTGGAAATTCCCTGGGCAGTCATCCAACAATTTGAAGCTTCGCAGAAATTTGAGTCTCCAGAACCTTCTCGGCGCTCGACAGGAAAATTCCGTTGAACATTCGAAAAGGATTTTTGATCGTTCCGAAAAAAGTGGGAACAATACTTCACAGTGTTTCTTGACTGGCAATGAATAGCGAATTTAGTGCCAAGGTTTGAACTCCTAAGCATGCGGTAATGGATCGAGACAGGCACATGTCCGAGATTAGTGCGATCGAACACGAATCTTGGAGATGGAGACGTTCCACCAAAGGTTCCATAAGAAAGAGAAAATTTCGTGTCACATGACTACATATGTGTGAACCCTAAGGAAGCAGGTATATTCAATGTTACCTTGTTCCAGCGCATTCTCAAAACAATCAAGAAAAATTACTGCAAAAACTCAACCATAAAATTCAAACTCTCCAACGGAACATTCATTTTCACGAGACTGTATTCCTTTTTGAGAATGTGGACGCACTACGCCAATTCCGCTACTTCTTAAGCAGAGTTCAGGGCCCTGCTACCAGAATCTATCCGAAAATTCGAAACGGCGCTTCGGCGGAACGCGAACGATTACGAAATAAAGCTTAGGTCTGGTGTTTGTTCTCATGCGACAAAACTCCTTATAAAACTGGGAAATTTTAATAGGATGGCATGATGAAAAGTGGGTTGACCTTCGAAAGGTCTATATTTATTCGGTTTAAAATTTCATTGCAGTAGCTTTATTGTAAGTGGTCTAGGCCGGAAACTTTTTGATACCCCTGTAAGTGAAGAAGAGTGCATCACCGCCCATCTCCCTGATACTACGGCTGGAAGCTTGTATAGTCATGGATGACGGAAAAGCTGGGAAAACTCATTCATTCCTGGACTTTGGGTAGGGTAACGCCTTCTAGGTAACGTTCATGAATCTCATCAGTGGAGGTATCTGCTGCTTTGCGGGAGCTTCTTTCCTTAGTTCGCCAGCTTTGTGTGGTCTTCACGGCTGCGTGAAAAGAGGTACGCTGCTCAGCTGTGATTGGTCGATTCATGTGCGCGTCGCGGCTACAGCCTTCGAAGGTACGAGCAGCGCTTTGGAGAAATAGACAAGTTATTTAAGGCTGGGACAGTTGACTGCTGTCGGAGTCGACAAAATGCAAGGAGGTGGCTACCGATGACATTTAATGCGTTAAATCTGAAATATTCTCATGGATTCAGGAAGCTTGCGCATTTGGCGCGGATGCGTCGCGGCGTAAGTCTTGACGGCCTCCTAGTCTTCATAATGGTATGTGCTTGTACTCGTAGCACCTTGACAACGATGATCGCTTTGTATCATGTTGAAGCGAAAGAAATGGGACTTTTTACTTCTTTATTTGTCTCCATACCTTCCGTGACGATAACAGGAGATCCCCTTGATTACTGGGTCGTCAAGTCTGGAATGTTTGACTTTCAATGAGACGATTTTAAGATTTTCAGTATTATTTCTTAAGCAGCATGAGGTATCCATGTATGCCCCTATGCTAGCGGCACAGCCTTACCATCTTGGCGGTAACAGGGCTGTGCATTCTGCTCAGAAGCACGAAAGCAATTGACTATAAATTGGAGGAGGGCGTTTGGTTAGTCCACAATCTCCAAGTCCTCCTGGCTACGAACGATCCGTTCTGAATACGACATAACACCAGCAGTTTTTTCTGTGCATATCATATTGAATCATATCCCATCGAAACCGACGTATATTTCCATTACACATAACCGAGTTGGTAAAATATTACATTACTATGTTATTAGAGACTTGTTACCGCGTTGTGCCTACCCATCAATTAGTTGGCGCCGCCATTAGTTTCTGTCTACTGCTACGACTCGTTGTCGTAAATGTAGTCAGCCAATACTTGCGGATTTCTACTCGAGCAGCTTTACAATTAATTTCAGCTTTCATCTATTTGACTACCTTCGGAGATTTTTTTGTTGTGCGAAATGTGTACCAAATAAAATGAATAAATAAACAAATAAAACAAAAAAACAAGTAAATAATGTATCAAACAAACCAAATAATCAACATAGGTAGATCCTTGTGGTTCTTCGGATATCGTTTAGAAGCGTCCTTGCTCCACTATACGTCACGTAATTCAGTCATCGCAACGTTGCTCAGAAATATAAATTATTTAATTACACTTACTTGATCTTAATTGATCCAATTTTCGGGCTTTTGATGAAATTGCGGATTTTTTTGCAACGTACTCGTAAAACAAAAACCGCCCTTTACGTCATATATGGCTAATTCATAACAAATTGAAGGAATAATATGGTCACAAAGTGCTAGCAAATGTAGTCGCATTCCCCTTCTCACCAACTTTTTGATGGCCTAGGAGGAAGGAAACGCTGATGAATGTTATCATTCATTTTACAAAACTCAAAGGGACAAGGAGCTTACGAATCCTGTGCAAAAGAAAAAAAAACGCAGAGTCCCTCGCATACGCTACAATTATGTCATCCATGCATCAGATAAGAATGGAATGGTTAGGTTTTGGGTTGGGCAATAAGTTCATGCGTATCTTCAGGGGCACTAGATGTACTGCTTTTCACGAACGACATTAATCACAACAAGTTAGCCCCTTTCCTCCGCTATTAATGCTGTCAGAGACGGAGCAGCTCCCTTGTTCCTTTTTCATGAAAAGCCACATTGTTTGGAACGACCCAGTTTGGGACTCTCAACTGCAACTTCTCAATGGAACTCTAAACGTTGCCGGAAAAAATAATCAAAATAAGTGGTTAGGGACTGCATCAGGCTTGTAGAGGTTGTATGAGTGGAATTACCCTTTATTCTAGAATGTCGGATACCGTTTTAGTGGAATTTGCCCGGAGGCGACGCGCCCTCTCAGTGTGAGGGGTTACCTCGTACTGAGCCCTCCGAAGTGTTTCCGTAAACTGAATCAGTTGAACTTAGTCTTCGCTGGAATTTACCATTCTTAGTGGTTCTTCTTTACATCTTGAGCAAACCCTGTCGCGTAAATGTCTCAGCGTTTTTCAAACCTCACTTTTAGAATGGGGACGGACATCCTCTGGGCCTTGTTAACCTACTTAGTTAACCTCTCTAAGGCAAACATCCATTTCTGCGCCGCATTTTCAACAGTAATGGCTTCTCTTTACATGCCGTTGATATCGGTTGCCTTTTGAGTTGCATTCGATCCACGATAGAAATCAAACGGTAGGTGTGATCGGAGTTTGTCGTTCTATTATACATAGTCCAAATGGTGCTTCACATTCCAGGCGATAGAAAATGAGGTGTGGCGAGAATTGAGGAAATCGGCTAGAGTGTTTACAAACAGTAAGTCATGGGCTACAAAATAATTACTGGTACGCTATGATACCCTAAAGTTTGATTCCCAGTTGAACATTGAGGTAAAAAAAATCGCACAAACCTAATGCCCAACCCAGTACATAATGGCGGACATAATGTAACAAAACTGATATTAACAAAATATCCATTCAGGGTTCTAGGTTTCACATGAGATCTGCATGGGTCCTGCATAAGTATACAGTAGACATGTGTTCTGTATGGATCTATGTCTGTGAATTTGGCTCATAGTGTGCCCTACAACATCCTTGTTTCCTTGGTCGCTACGAGTCGCAGTGGAACCGACATTGATCAAAAATCTTGCTTTAAAGAACGTCCTTAACCCAGCACAAGCTCCCTTAATTGTGGAAACTACAATGAGTAATTTTTCTTGAAATGCTACCTTTGAATGTGTTGATCCAATGGTGATAATTAATGAAAAATTATAATAAACAATCCTCGTACATCTAGGTGCAAAGCCCAATGCTGTTACCGGTGCAAAGGCCATGTTTTCCGGGCCTAAATCCCGGATTAATCCCATGCAAAACATGGTTTTCTTAATCAGTCTTTCTCAGCAATGGTTGATTCGATGCACAACACACGCATACCCAGCTGGAACCCGTGCACCGCGTTATCCGATGCAAATCCGATGCAAAAGCTGCGAAAAATCCACGATTGTTCCAATCTCATGCAGAACTCGTGCAGACCTATGCAAAACACGGTTTCTTTGCTCTCGTGACTCTCTTGTGATTCTTTCCTGTAATTTCTTGTGACTAATTTTTGTGTTTATAGTACATTTTCATTCTAGCTAATAAAACCTTGTGTTTTGCCCGAAGTAATTGTAGGTGTTTGGACAAGTACAGAATTCTGTTGAGTTTTTCTGTACATAAACGTCAAAGTTTTTGCAAAGGTGTGACGACATAGGCATTCCTACCATTTTGTACATAGTTTGTCTCAACTTGCATTACACAGCTATCAGACTTGGTCCTCTCCCTATATTCACGGAAATAAATGAGGTACTCCCTTTTGAACACCTTTTTGTGAAAACTTATCCGAAACTTCCGCTTCTGACGTTGCCATGTTTGGAGATCTTGCTTTCCAGCTATCAACTACAATAATTTACTACATGTATAGTCGACTACATGTACAATTCACTACTAGCGTCAACAAGTAATTCAAATTACCTGAATCTCATCTCATCTGTAAGAGAATTCATTCCGATTATTACAAGGATTTGGTATCTCAAAAAATCTGAGAATGGCTGGAAATTTGATAGATTGGGCTCTGTAAGTCGGTAATGAGTCATTCTTGAAGCTGCCAAAATGAGATGTACAGCGTGGTCCAAATGAAGAGTAACGGGTAGAGGATGGAGGATGCGGTGATGCTTTGAACCGAAGAAAACGCTGAGGGCTTTCACCGGACCTTCTACCATGACTGGGCACCCTCCCCCCACGATGCAAGGCGAACCCTGTAATGGTATGAGGTCAATTTTTTGCGTCTCACGCCATGTGGACCAATCTGTGTATGGATAAAGAAGTCTTCAGGAAAGATGTCAATGCTCATTCAGTGATACATGCAATTTAACGTTAGGTCGTGGGAGTATACAGAGTTCACGATAAGTTCTGTTTGTAGACGTTTGTATGATTTCCTCAAAAATTCCTGCTCGTCCTCCATGAACCACTATCATTTCGGGCAGCAGGCGTGGCCCGTATCCATTAGAATCACGTCATAATGTTGGCCACAGCTAGTGTGGAGGTGATCTACTACAACTTAAAGCATACTCTGTAGACACCATTAACTGAAAGGCTACTCAGTTCATGAACATTTACAACTGCCAGGAGTTTCTATCACGTAGATTCTGCTACATTTCACTTCATTTGTACAGCATTATTTTAAGCTTTTGACTCATGTGTCTGGACAGAAATGAACACACAATTTTCTGACACTGCTACATCACTAGTACTAGACGGCTCCCATGGTTGCCGCAGTTTTGCTAAATGCGAAGAAAACAATATATCATGTTCGTGCTTGTAAGAAGAACATAACCTTGAGTTGTCAAGACTGTTAGGCTCCACGGGTCAACCATAGGGTACGCATTACCTCAGATCTGGAAGCATTATTTCGTAGCATCCATGACTACCCAGCACTCGCTCACGACCACCTAACACCCTGAAACTGTGACAGGATTCAGAATGGCCCTATAGCGTTTGAGTATGAGGTGGGTCATTCGATTCGTGAACGGAAAACCAAGCGGAACCAGCTTAGCAAACCAATTTCTGCGTCCTGTGTCTCTCAACGTTGCGTAGTCTATGAGATAACCAATCATGCTAGGCATCGTTGGTTTGCATGGTTAGCGTTTCATGAATACCATGAATCGTCCATGTGACATCAGTACATCTCCTATCAGATTATGCGTACCGAGGTGTGCAGCTGCTAAACAAAGGTGGTTGAAACAATCAACTCGAGTTTGTTGCTATCCCCATGTGTGGTTCCGGCGCTCGTATTGAAACTACACTCCATATGTTCAGCTCCTGTGATATTCAGCAACAGTTCTGACATCAGCATCCAATCTTTTCTTTTGACTTTTGAACCGAGCTGGTACTTGCCATCACTCCATATCTGCTTTATTAATGTGGGAATGAAAATCCGACTTCTTAAGCGAAGCAAGAGTTAATGCTAGGAACACGATGTGCTGAATGATTGTAGGCAGAAAGTGATGTTAGAAGATAGATAGTAAATTTGACTAAATCTATTGCTACTTAGCCTCCTGCTCCCTTCTATCCAGATGCACATGCACAGGAATTACAATTTGACTTTGTTTTCAAAGGTTTGGTTTAGAGGTAGCAGGCCACGATCCACTTGTTCTCGCATCACCACCTGTTTGGGCAGATTTTAAACACCTAGCAGGTAGATCACACGAATTTAAAAACGAGGTCATCTGTAAGAATTCTGGATGCGCTGATAATCAGAGTTCCACATTTTATGTGGTGCAGCGCGTGTTGTGGGCCTCGGCAGTTGAAGTAGCCTGCTTGGCCCATATCCGTAAACGTACCTGGGGAAGCTGTGACTTACCCACAATTTAATAGAAGGCGAGTTCTCATGATGAGGGTGACGCCATACTATGGTGTACCGATTCGTCTCAGTCGGTGATTACAAGTGGTGGGAAGACATGTCACATTTCGGTGGAGAAATTTGTCCACTCTAGAGGAGAGGGGAACTTAGAATCTCTACGGTTGTTGTTCATGAATATGAGCGCAGATGCATGCCAAATCCACATTTCGGAGGAATTCAGCATAGTTGACAGCGGATTCATGCTCTGCTTATTGTGTATTCTCTAGTAATCACTGGGCGGCGGTAATGGAGTCAGCGTCACACAGCCGCTGCATGTGATGTTGTCATACCTTCGTGAGCGAGACTGTTGCTAGGCGTCATAGGTAATCGCTCAGACTTCGCTACGAACTTTAATTGTGGACACATATCCATGTAACACGCATGCAAATTAATAAAAATAATTTTTACTGTTAATAGATAGTCGCTTTGCTTAAGCGCTCCAACTTTTTCACCGACTACTTTTCCACCTTATTTTCTATTCATTCACCGTAGCACCGAAAGGAGCTTCTTCTGAGTCGCCAGGTTTTCCTTTCTCTTCTCCTATTTTGCAGGAGTGTTTTTTTTCTCATATGTGTTTTTCTACAGCTTATATCCTTCAGCCTGGAACAAAGTAGAGGAGCTCATAAAATAAAAGAAAATATTACGGGACACCTGTATTGTGTATTTCTGTCCCAATTTGTTGGTAGTTGTTACTGTTTTTCCGTGTAAATGGCCTACCACAAGAAAAAAAAAACGTTTGCTCTGTGAGGCCATGGAGTGAAAACATTTGTTCCTCCCTGTGAACATGCAAGGTTTTCGCTGGAAACCACCCGCTCTTTGCTTCTATGTTCATCACCAAGCCTGGTCGTCTTCGTATGAATTGACACGTTTTGTTTGCCATTTCCTGAGTGGGAAAATACTACAAAGAACAGGGAAAGTATGTACCTATTAACAAGGTTGAACTCCATTGAACAACCAAACTTCTCCACTTTTTTTGTACTTCCCTTGCCTATATCTACAGAACTATTAGGGTGTTAAGTTGGAAATGCGCGCTGAAGTTTCGACGTCGTTATGAACGTGTTGCCAAACATTTTCTGTCAAACTTTTGATATCATCCGAAAGAGCACATCATGGAGAATTTTTTCGCATGTGGATTGTCGAACATCCTTTCATTCTTTATTTTTTAGAGCAATTTATAAGGAGACCGACCAAAATTTCAGAATTTCCGTTCGAGGGTTTTATGTAGTAAAAGAGTGTAAAACTGCCGCTGAGCACCACCGCAGAGCATATGGAGAATTAAGAGAATTTTTGCCGCATTACAGAGCTGCATCCATGCGAGAATGGATTAGTCGAAAAGAGCCCCGAACTTGGGTAACTGACCCGGAATTGTGGCTGAAAATCGATTCCTCGACTGCCCTGTTCTTCAGATCTGGAATCGGGAACCGCACTTAGGACCGCCTAATAGCCCAGACTTTGCGCTACCAGATGACCACTTACTTGCGTCGTTTAAACCTTACATGGAAGAGAAAAATTCCAAAACTGTGACGAAACCAAACTTTGGGTGTGTCGATACTTCAGGTCACGGCGCTGCGACATTTCACAATAGAGCGCTCATAATTTTTGTGGAAGATGTCAAAGGTTCAGCAATACTAATTCTGCATTAAACTCAAACTGGGGTGTTGAAGCTTTGTTTAAAAAAAATAATTTGTTCAATGCAAAAACGCGCATTTCCAACTTAACACCCTAATATATACAACTGCTTCAACGAGGGCTTGATATGAGGTCTTTTCATATGATTTTTGTTTAATAGTTATTGTTACGGACTTTGGTCGTTCTGCCTTTAAACAGGGCATTAAGAAACTGCCTGTTATGCGCTCATCTCCGGTACTTCGAGTTCTCATCACATTTATCGCTAAACGGTAGGCACGAACCAGTGACGTATGCAGATGGTGGCAGGGGGCGTCCCTCACCCCCCCCCCCCCCTCGAGAACGGTCGCCGAACTTTCGAAATTACTCTACAAAACAAACAAAAGCTTTGTATCAGTATGTTTTTACTTGTTTATTTTTTGACATAATTTTTAATAATTAATTATTCAAAATTGTAATTGATGTTATCACTAATCCTACCATTTGCCATCCTAGTCCCCAAAACTGCGAAAACCCCAGAATTTGTTCCAACCCCCTCCGCTCACTTTCTGTGGTCGCCACTGGAATCAGGTACTATGTAAATATGTCCACTTCTAATAACGACAAGCTCGTGCTCACTGTTTTAGTGAGAAATGTGATGGGAACTCAAAGTGCGGGGGATCTCACGGATAACACGCAGTTTTTTGATGCCTTCCATAATAATAGTTGTTGAATGCCGTAAAAACACCTCACGTGATCATCAAATCGGACCTATGGGAATCCCTTAGGTATCAGTTAGGGAAAAGGCTCAGAAATGGGGGAGTTCAAATGTCCTATTGGGGTTCAACAGTACCAGTAAGTGCATGCTGTCGTGGTTCTTTGGGCTACTTTATTAATGTGTTCAACTGCGTTAAAAACTTCTGTACGTGGGAGAACTGCATATTAATTCTGGATTAATCAACGAGATTATGCTTTGCGCATTTTTTAGCAGTGGAAACAAAACAGTTAATTTTTTTCTGAGCATTGCAGCATAACTTCTCCATGACAACACCTGTCCAAGAGGCAAAAGGTAGAGCAACGAGACATTTTTAGTTCTTTTTTTGCCGTGAAAATTATCAAAATAAGAAGACAAATTACAGAACGAGATAATGTTTACCATTTCTCGTTATTCTTGACAAAAAAAGAAAGGCTGTTAGCTATTACAGCGTATTTGCGCTACCCCGTTGTTATGGCTTTATCGTCATGTTTAATATCATTAAAGCTTCGGTTCTCTGATAAAAGCAAGTAATGTGTTTATAGTTCATCGCTGCGCCACCATCGCGGACATGCATACTGTTCAAAAGCAGCTGGTCTTGTGTGCTAGCATTCTCAAACTACGGTAGCATTGTGTCAAATAACGGCTATTTTTGTGACGCGACCCCGCGGATTCCCGTCGAGCGTCGTTTACACCTTCATGCTCGAAAATAACCCTGGTAACTGTGCAGTGCGAATACCGTAGCGACAGCATAATACGTCGATTAGAAGCCCTAACATCATCACCTCTTATTTGCTTACATCCTTCCCTCAATTGCTGCTCAAGCTTTCCACCTTATAGCAGCAATTGCCGAAGAATGGCAGCAATTGAGGGAAGGGCAGCAGCTGCTGCTAGGGTTTCCAATCGATGTATTACGCTATTAGGAATGCATTCTTAGCATACATTTATCAGAGAGGGCGATGGGCAGTCTGTTAGGATGCGCGGTGCGACGATTTCATCGACGTTGTGATTCATGATTTGCGTTGGTTTCCTTCCTCCTGCTGCTGTTTCAGCTTACAGCCTACTTACGGGCGTAGATGGCGGTGGCCCTTCCGCAGCCTCGAAAAGCACGCCACGCGACCGCGCCGCTCATGGTGGAATCGTCACCGCTGTGGCGAATCTAAGTTTTTGCGATAATTGCCTATCACATTCGATGTTAACTAATAAGAAAACTAACTATCAAGAAGTTTGTTGTCCTGGAGAGGATTCTTGTTCGAGCGGCGCGGTCGCGCCGCGTGCTTTTCGAGGCCGCGGAAGGACCACTGCAACTTCGCTGCCCATCGCGTCGGAATGAAGTGTAATCACAGCTTAGGGTTTCGTTGCGAACATCTTGCATCTTTTATAAATCGGCGCTCATCTCATGTATATCCAATACAAACCAGGGCTTTCTTATGGAATCAACCTTTGCCCCCTCGCAAGCTTCGGCCATTTCATGCATCCCACGGTTTTGCAAACACCTGCAACTTCGAAATTGCAAGCCGTCACGAGGACACACACATATTTTCGAATTTCTTCCTCGGCACACTTGCTGCAGGTGCTGTATGCCTGCCATAGGCCGCTTTTATCACCTGCACTCCCATAAATCATATGTATTTCAATTTAATTAATTCTAAATCAGTCTTTCTTATTGTCTGCTATGCACTTATGAGAGCGGCACGGCTCGGAGAAACGCAGCAATCGCCATTGTGGCGACACCTCTAATCGATTTACCGTCCGTTTCTTAGGTGACGCTTACGATACTACCATTTAACACATAAGTGCATATGTGTATAGCCGAACAATGGGTGGAAAATAATCAGTTGTTGCCAGTGCCAGTCTGTGCGCGTCGATTTTGCTGAACGTATTATAGATCTTGTGCCTCTTACCCAGCAGAGCCACCGTGACAGCTTTATCTGCGAAAAGACACTTCTTGTGACAGCTCTTGGACTGGAAGATATCATTGCTGTTTGTTCTTCATCTTACTTCCAGAATCTGTATGCATTATTAAGATTACCCATGGTGAAAGCCTTGACGCCGTTGCTGACAATGGTAAATTCGTGTAGTGCTGACACATTTACTCTGGGTAATCTTGATGATGCATGCGGCCCCGGCAGCTGCTATCGTGCTATCTCGGCTATTGGTGGCCTTTTGAGCTTTCTGAGCGATCTACCTGTGTTCATAATGCAATTCCCTATATAATCCTGCATTGCTAGAGCAGGTAGTAGGTATAGCCCAGTAATGTCTATTAATTTTTTTTGATACACATATAAAGTGTGCGGCACGGCTCTCGTTGTCAGCAGTGCAATAACGACTGAGGTTCACTGCATACTCTTTTTTAAACAAGCCGAAAATTCAAATACACTGTTGCGCCTTCTCTTCGTCGAAAATTCGAAAGTTCAAATCAAAATATCGATCAGGTTTTATTCGCTTTTTGTAAGCAAGTACGAACTGTACACTGTTGTAGAATTAGGTTGACACAGCTACATATGTACATGATTAGGACTTGGTAAAAACCGTACAAATATCTACTGGACCGCAGTATTCTCTCTAGGAACCACGACTTCCTTTGGAATTTTACTATGGTGTTAACATGTATCATATCCACGTTTGTGTCCTAACAGAGGGATCTATTTCACCTAATAAATTTTTATTCATGGTTTTTTTAGTGTCTGGCTTGGAATCTCGATTTATCAGTAGATTTCTTTATTATAGAGCATAGCGGGTGTGGAATGCTGTTACGGCTTCGATAATTGTGCAGCATGAACGCAGTCCAAGCAGCGTAATACGTCGAGTTCAAAACGTAAGGGCATCTTCTCCTACTTGCAGCCATCCTCCTCTCAACTGCTGCTAAGAGTAGGGAGGCAGCTGTTGAGGGAAACATGGCAGCAGTTGTCCCTAGGCTCTGAACTCTACGTAATAGGTACGTTATTCGAGCTGCATTCCCACTGTATAGTTTCCAGTTAGAAAGGAAGGAACGTAGCGGTAGAACTCGACGATTAGGACATTTATCGGGTTGTGCATCGTCAGGTGAAGCGTGTCGCCGTTGCACAATGGATGCACTCAGTATCTCTTTCTCTCTCCAGTCACAGTCGAGGCATTCAGTGCCTCCTCGTTTCTTCATTGCCCGTGTTCATGATCTTCAGTGTCCGTAGCCATGAGTGTTCCAGAGAAGATTTAGATCCACCCACTTTTCCAAGGCAACAAGTTTGCCGTGCTGAAATGGGTGTACGTTGTTATGGTAAAGGTAAGTAGCGAGATGTGGCATACATAGTTTCCCGAGGAAACTCGTCCACTATGTGTGTGCGGCAGGATCAGAACCTTCCGGGAAACTTTTATGTCTCCGGACACTGGTAAAGCCGTCAAAATTCACTTCAAATCTCGATTTCGACGGACGGAATGCTTTCGCCAACCCCAACGCTGCTCGATTTCCATATCTGTAGTTGTCGGGCCTTCCAGGATTATTTATATCATGTTATTTTTGTGATGGATTATTTATGTGCTTTCCGAGACATAACAAACCAATCACAACAGCGTGGATCGCAAATCCAGGAGGAAGTCACGCCCCTGGTTCACTATCCGTGTTTTTTCCTCAGATCTGGGAAGCGAATCCGCTGTGACCTCGATTTAGAATGCTCTTGTGCGTGAGCAATTGGTACTGGAAAAAATTCGGGAGATTATTCGTGCAAATGATATTGTTGTTTTCTCAGAAAGAATTATGTCCTAGCAATTGCCAGTCATACAATTTCATCCATTCCTTGCCCAATTTTCAGAGCACTGCAATATAGTGGGTGGATTAGCTACCTCCTCATGGATATTTTCTGCTTACGAAAACCTCGCTCCCTTTATTTCTTTTATGCAGTCAGCTCTTCAAAACTTTCAGTTGATCGCGGAGTGGTGAAGGCTATTCAAGGTATTGTATATATTTCGCTAGCATATCCGTGAATATGAGCTCTATGTAATTGGAAAAGGTACAGAAATCACTTCATTTCCGGTTTTCATTCTCGGCTTCCTTGTACTGGATTGGTTTTGGATTGTTCTAGCACTCTTGACAGACTACAATAGACGTCCTGCAGGCGGCTTATCTGATTTGAGGGCGAGCTTATGTAGCCCAAGGAAAATTCTAGATGTCCGCACAGTGCTAAACCAATCAGGCGCAATCAGCTATGTAGCATAGGAAGTTCGACTCAAGGTTTTTTATAACATATTGACCACGCAATCTTTATGACTCTACTCTCCCTCCGGTTCCCGATCCTAGCCATATAAGGAAAATTTTCACCAGCAATGGACTAGCAAAGCAGAACCGCACGTAGAGCAAGTTTATGTTTCAGAAGGCAGCCGAAGTCATAGATAATGGTAAGCTTGAGGCACAGACTGCGAGACGGTGGATGGCCGGTCAGTAGGGTCCCAGCGCTCCTTTTTGACTAGGATTCATGTACGTGTTGTATTTTTGTGTTCCTGATTGGTTTAACACTGTGCGGACATCTAGCAGTTTCCTTGGACTACTTGAGTTTACTCTCAAATTAGATGAACTGGTGTAGGACGTCTATTGTAGCCTGTTATGGGTGCTAGAAGAATCCAAAACCATTTTCAGTGTTAGGAAGTCGAGCATAACAGCCGGATATGAACAGTCCTCTGTTTTCCATCCAGTTAGAAGTCATATGTATCCACTAATGTACGTACGTACCATTCCGGAAGTCTTGTACCAAATTTATTCTTCGATTCAGAATTTTTTGGTCTTGACTTGAAGATCTTCGGCAATAGAATGTGGTAGAATTTTCTTCTGCTTCTCAATTGTAAAAATTGGAAGACCAAGTAACAATGATGTTATGACTGTTTGAAAAAAAAAGTTTAGGAACTTGGTGCAAGACTTTCGGACCAATCTAATTCATATAACCAATTTATGATAGTTATGTATTCCATGCATGGATAACCAACAAACCATAACGAGCCAACTTTCGCGTCCTGCGTCTCCGAGCATTGCGTAGTCTATACGATAGCCAATCACGCCAATCATTGTTGGTTTGTGTGTTAACCGCACTAATTTACCCATCGTTAACACGTGTGTCAATACGTTTACCCCAGGTAATCTCAATGATCCAGGCTCAGGATGAGCACGGCAGAGCCTGCTCGCTTCAGCACTGTAGGCGTGGTAGGATAGCGTCTCCGTTATCCTTGATCAGTGCGTGATCAACCCAACATCGATCAAAGCTCCTCGACTATTTATCTTTAGGTATTTCCAAACAACCAAAAGGAGTCCAGTTAGTTGGAACTGGATAAATTTATGATGGTTGTAGGTGGTCTGTCAGACAGAAATGGTCTGTCAGGCAAAAATGATGTAAATCCGTATCCCACGGATTTACATCATTTTTGCCTGACAGAAGTTCGTTGGAAAATGATCGCTGTTTCTGCTACTTAGGCACTTTGCATGGTTTTACAGCTCTTTGTACTCACCCTTTCTGATTACACTTGCACTTCTCGATTAGACGCTAATAAGTACTGCAAGCCTGCACGGGAGCTAATTTTGTTTGGCTTTTCTCATAGTGCAAGTTAGTCTGTTTGCTCGCTGACGTAAGTTCATTCAGTGAAATAGTACAGAGAGGTACGTCAATTTATCTCGCACATGAACTTCAAAAATTGAATGCCTCGATTAATTCCAGTTTAGGTCGTGAGTGGTGCCCTTAATAATTTACTAGGAATGTGATTCTACATTGTTTTTGTTCAGAGGAAACGGAGAAATTTATAGACGTATTGTATTTTTGTCGTTCCTACCTGAATGAATGTACCCTGGCTTGCTCCAAGCTCTCGAACTACTTTGTATTCACTATGAAAATCCCCAAATGCGGTAGTTAGGGGTGACAGTGCTGCTGTTTCCTGCCACGGGAGCTTGATATTCCTTATTTTTCCGGCATCAAACCTTCTCGTGCGATTTAAGGGAGCTGTGAGATAGGAATGATGTAGGAATAGAATAAGAGGGATGGTAAGATAAAAGACTAATAAGATTTTTAGAAATAGCTAACAATGAAAGTGACTATTTTCTAACCTTTTAACCGTTGCCATTTATGAGCTGATAATCAACTGATCTGTTTCTTTTTGATCTTCAATATTGATATGACCGAAGCCCGCGCGAATTTCGCGTATATAAGGGCGCGGTTATATTCATAAATGACTCGTCTCGTGTGACTTTCTTTTATTGTACCAGTGTTGCTGTTCTTCATAAACTATTCTACTATTCTTCCTGTTTCCTCAGCGCTCGTGGTACCGGGCGCGGACTTAGTAAGCCCGTCATGAAGCTGCTGTTCCACAGACAGACTCCTCCACTCCAGAGAGTTTGATCAGTTTTGAAGAAACTGCCTCAAACAATGAATTATAATTTGCTGTTCAAGAAAAATGCGGATAAAAGAAGGCCTAGCTTCCGCTTCTTACTACAGTGAAGTCCAAACGGCCGTAGGCAAGGGTCGGAACCGCGGAGCGGCGTTCTTGGCCAGAGACGCAGGGGCTCTGCATGCTCGCTCTGGTTGTCTCTGCCCAAGAACGCCGCGCCGCGACCCCACCTCTTGTGTACGGCCGTTTGGAGTTCACTGTATATCCTTATACGGAAGTTAGACTGAAGCACTATAATCCATTTTTGTCGCTTGTTCTTTGCTTCAAATTAAATGTACGTGTAGGATTGAAAAATGAATAAAAAGTGCAAGCACGGCATACCTTTATTCTCTTCCCTTTACTATCTGTTTGTGAACATTTGCTGGCTTATTATTGTTTACTATTTAATTCTATAGTTAACATCGTCTCCACATAGCTTGAGGACTCACACAACTCTTTATTCGTCTTGGTACAGACCTCGAGCTACTGAGCTTCAAATTCCTGATACATTTCATAGTGCGGCTTTCGTGGAATTCATTCCACGTTTCCAACCTCTGCAATTTCAATTGTACCTCACCTTCAACCTTTCTGGAAATCGAAGCAACGAGTACAGGCGCTCAGCAAATAATAGCTCTGACAATAAAGTCCAGAAACAATATTTTGCAATGAATATTGTCCTTTAGGGAGGTTGCGAGTTGTACATAATTATAGATTACCGGCCACACCGAGTACCAGCCTGCGCAACAGAGAGGTTCTCTGAAAATTTAGGGCATTAACAGAATCTATGGATATTAATACATCTACAATTAGATCTAAGCGGAGAAAGGGCAAGAAGGCTTTGAAGAATAATAACTTTCGGGTAGCGTACGTATTATTTATCGCCATGTAGTAATGGTTCGCCAGCTCAGACGTTTGTTTCGGGATTGAAATCGCAGTGCAGTGGAATTTTGTAGCAAAATCAAGCGTGCTTTATCTGATGTTATCATAAAGGCGGCATCCGTTGTACTAGGGTATAATTCCAGATTTCCATGTGCTGGTGGTGAGAAACACTGTCAGTGCAACACGGCTGCGAAAAAGAGCACAAAAAATGGCTGAACCGCAGCTGTATTACCGTCAGAAACATGGGTTCAATTGTCTTGTATGGAATAGTAAGTGCCAATGACGACGCTCCAGCTTACGTAGCCCTGGTCTTTACTGACCACTCACGCGGCGCGTGGCAATTCCCTCCGTGGTCGGACCCAAGAATGTGTATTGCGCACGATTCCCAGATGAATTCAAATGCATGGAGAATAGCATAGGAATTTTTCGACTTCTCTTGTATTACGCAGTTCTAGCATTGACAATCAACTTAAATCCGTCAGAGCCTCGAGAATTTGGGCATTTGTTATGTATGGGAAGAGGAAATTGCGGAGTATAGTCTTCACGGCTACTACACAGTGGCGGCTGTAAACGGGGTGGGAGGGGGAAGGTGTGAGGAAGAAGGGTGTTGGGATCTCCGGAGCCATAACCGCCTGAATTCAGTACTAAAGAATTCAGAAGCTAATCTTAGAACTCAATCCTCGAAAATTTGTGTTTAACTGGGGCGAACGCAGGAGAACGAGGGGGCGGCCGATTCTCTTGAGAATGCGTCTCCGAATTCTCGAAATTGCTTTACAAATTAAATGGAAACTTTGTAACAATTTATTCTCAATTATTCTTTTTTTTTTTGAATAATAATTGCTAATTATTCAAAATGTGTAGTTAATATTTTTTCACTATTTTTTTTTCATCCGGGCTCCAATATGGAGGAGACCCCACTTTTTTCCTCAAGCCCCTCGTCCCACCCATTTTCCGCGTGTGCTGCTGACATTCAAAATTATTATGGAATAAGGAGTTGAAGACAAGTTAGCTCAAATTTCTCAGAACCCTTACAGAGTTTTTTTTTTGAAAATTTGGGCGATTTATCCTGGTGGGGAAGGGATTGCAGCCTTGCCCTCTTCCCTCTGTTCCTACCAATGTCACTAGTGCATTCGAATACGAAGATGAATCCATGTAGACTGTTGTCCAGCCATTCTCCTGTGTCAGCTCTCGCTTCCAGACTGACGTAATACTTCGCAAAGGGATACAGGCTATTTAGATGCGTAGCTGATTTATATGTACAAGTTCTGGCCTTATCTGTCAACAAGGTTGATTCATGTGGACTCAGTTGAAAGCTCCATTCCACTGAAGCGCATTTCTGTGGTTTGTCACGCTGCTCCAATTAATAATTTTTCAACAAGTGATTTCAATAGGAGTAGTGATAAACAAGAGAATAACAATATTAAGTTGAATTGTATGCGCTACCACTGGCAAGTGCAGGGAAAGGTGGAATTTATAAACCTAATTCAAATAATATTTTTCATTGCTGTGCCCCCACTCCTTCTCGTCGTCCAATAGGGATGACGCAGATGTTTTCATTAATGTCAAAGATTCAACAACGATTACGTGACTGTCGATCTTAAGAGCTTAAGCAGAAGGGATTTTCGGAAAGATACCGATGACGTCAGCCTCTTCATCGCGCTCTTGTCGAAGATCAGGCTTGGATAATCTCAGGCCATCCAAATGGTAAGAGTTCAGTATTTGTCGTCGCAACAAAAGGATAGGCGGGTTTACCCGCCGATGTAGTAATCTCTAACCCTTGACCACTTGGACATATTTAATGGTAAAGGCTTCGCTACATTAAGTATCTGCTCACATACTTTTGTAACTAGTGTAAGCCTGTGAGTCCTGGTTATTCTTATTTCTTTGCCTCAACTATTCTCCACTGATTAGATCCGTATTGTTGGTCCGCATCCGGAAAAAAAAGTGGCAAAAATAGAATAAACGCCTTCATGCCCACGCCTCTTCCTTCCGAGGGCTGGGCACCGTTGGTGACGTTTGTGAAGGTGAGGTAATTAATGAGTAAAAGTGAGGTAATTAATGAGTAAAGTGCACTTCATACTAGGTGCGTGCGTCAGTCCCGCGTCAGACGCACCCATCCATTTGCGAAGAATTTCAACGAAGACCGATCAAAGCGGCATATGTACACCCGCGCCGTAAACTCGTGCGTTTCACCGGCGTCAGCGATGCGACTGGTTCCACGCGCGTCTCCCGCACGCACCTAGTATGATGTCTTCCTTAAAAATGGAAACATCAGCCTCGCTCTCAGCCTAAAGTTGGGACAAGTGTGTCTGGTAGCAAAAGTTCCTCGAAAAGGAAGCAACGAGTGCTTTCTTTTCGAGTATCCTCGTTCTTGTTGACTCTGGACCTTTTCCCTGCCACCTTTTCCTGAGAAAAGCTGATAACATGTGGAATGAGTTCTTGGCGATTAGAAAAGTGAAGTAGGGAAGTATGCATGGGGAACCATAATAAATATCTTCACTTTTGGACCTTCAGAGCTCGTATCCAACACATTTTATCCAGTCAGATAAACACGCTCTAGCGGATATGTTGCAGTGGTTTCGAAAATCTGCTATCCAGTGAAAACATATCCTTGGATATGCAAATCCACTCGTCTCACTGCAGGTTATCTTTATCTGGTCGATTTCCACTTGATAACAATCCATGATCTACTCCTTCTTCATTTTGTGTTGACTTTCGCCGAGACACCGCACTTGCGCCAAGAAATGAGCACTAAGATGCATGAGTTATATTGCATAGCAAAGTGGATAAAAAAGGATGGGGATGGATATATGCCCGCTATGTTTCCCCTCCCATGGTCAAATATGTTGGATACGGCTTCAGGTGTTTCTTCACTTGAAGGCACGACTAGAAAGTCTATTACGTCGTTTATCGTGTTAAGGTTACAATTGATTCCACCTCTTCTCTCAACTTTGCTTCCAACTACAGTGCGTTTCATAAATATGTACGCACCCAAAAATTTGCAGCTCTGCGGAATTGTCCTGATTTTTGGAATCTACCGCCCATTCCATTGAATTTGTCATGTTAGAAAACCCCTTGTCTGAAAATTTCATATGACGATCTCTTAATTCTGGTCCACCAGCTGAAATTTTCTTTATCAGTTCTGTATCATATGTGCAGCTAACGACACAGAAGTAATGATAGTTCCGTTCCGAAGAGGGTTAGTCCTCAGACAAATTTTCGGAAGGACCGCAGCAGAAAACCGGAAGAACCGACAGGTGACCTGCGGTCCCTCCGGCTTTCTGCTGCGGTCCTTCCGAACCGATCTCTACANCGCATACCACCCCTGGTCTTTCATTGGCTCGGTACCTTGCATTCCGACAGGTACCGCGTGAAGAGTTCGGTGCAACACCGACCTCGGTCAGGCAAAACCTTCGGTTGACGATGGTGTGGTTGATTCCATTATGGTGCTCTCCACCAGGTGACTCCCACGTCCATCGTAGGAATGTTGGCTTCTGGAATTGAGAGTAACCACGGATGACCTTCGTAGTCATGATAAACTCAGATAGCCTCTCTCCCTGTTCGTTCCACTGTAAGCCGTGGGCACCAATACGAAGTTCCTCAGGCGTTCTTCTAGAGCCGATCTTCGCGTTGAGGTCGCTAACCATGACCTCATAGAATGTGTGGTCTTCCCTGTAGAACTTCTCCTAGTCCATATGGGAGGCTTACATCTGGCCTTCATCGTAGCTGGGTGTTGGAGCGTAGGCGACGAAGACACGGAAGACAGGGTGTCACGGCCGGCGTTGATCCACATCCTCGCAGTCGCAGACATCCGATTGGAGTCGTTATTTGTTTGGAAGAATCGATGCTCATAGAAATGTTCATGTTGACGAAAACACCAATTTCACCTACTCTTCTACTGTCGCAGGTTCCAAGAAACAGTTCTTCTCCAGTATCGAAGGTGGCGTTCAGCCGCAGGTGCCTCCTCGTCTCGGTCAGTCCGATGACGTCGCACCTGATCTTCCCGACCTGCACCATCAGATTCTCGCTGGAAGAATCCGATGAAGCGTCCTCACCTTGAAGGTACAGATCGTCATCATAGCCCTTCTCTTTTCAGGCAGCCTAGATAACCCCTCGAACCTCGTCCTCACTGACGCTGCCGTACCAGTGACTCTTCCGAGATTCGGGGAACACTATTTGTTATTGTTGGGTGTAACTTGTGTAAAAGTGACCCACAGGAAATGCCTTGCTGGGCTTTTTTCCCATGTGGAGCTTGAGTAGGGTTTTACTGGGAGTTATTCGGGCTTCACGGGAGTGGACGATGGAGCTTATTTGTTGAAGGCGACTCCGAACCGCTTCCCTTGCCCCTCCCAATCACTTGAATGCAGGGGTTTTGGTCGGATAGATGTGCAGGATACAATCTGCAGATACGCACGCACACTCACGCCCGCATGCATTAACATACTCACGCGCTGGCAGAGAGTATAAATCATTTCGACACTGCAGAAACAGGTAGGCCATTCCCTTAATGCATCCGCGTCTCAGGGCAGATACGAGGATCTCTCGCATATAGGGATCACATCCGTTTAGTCGCGAGGCTACGTGGCGCGTCCCCAGGTGGCGTATGGGGGGGGGGGCAATCGCGGACTAAATCCGACCGCATACCTGTACCATTCAACCACTGCAGAGAAATAAGCGAGCAAACAATTTACAATAACATATGGCCCCTCTCTTTTATATTTGTTGCAAGCACCGCTCGTCATGACCTCGACCATTATAGGCCAAATGAGGCATACTCGTAGTCGTTATAATTGACGGTCCTTGTAGCCATACCTCCCCATCACCAACTGTCGCGAGCTGATACAGGGGCGGAAGCTGGAGGTTGCATATTCTTTTATTCTTCGGTGAATGAAATTGTTTCCGAGACGGGTCTGGAAGAGTGGAGCTTCTACCACCAAACAACGTTGCGCACCCACCTCGTGATTACGATACTTAGTGATATGATGGCACGGCCACGGAAGAAGCAGATTTGAACCGAAGTGATCAACTCTGAAGTTGTGTGGCAATACATTCAGCGAGGTTTATTTGGCAACCTCTCCGATGAGCCTGCCAACTACCCAGGGCAAGCGAAATCCGTCAGATGTGTTATCTCAGAGTGTATTGGCGAACAAACTTCTCTGTGGCAGTTGTACGAAAGCTATTAAAGCAAGTTGTTCACGGCGACGCCATCACTATGAAATGTGACATGAACCTTGGTTGGCTGGATCCCAATTAGGTGGATGCTCAGAAGCGGGTATATACATAGAAGGTTCTCTCACACACTTCCATCGGATTGCCCAACAAGAATTTTGAGGTACCGGGAAGGGCCCGGCCTTCTCTTATCAGGTACAGGTGAAGTTCCGGCTTTTCTTCTCGAGCACCGGGTAGGCTCGTAGTTTGAAGGAAGCTCACTCATCACCGCGCAATCCGCGGAAAGAGAACGGTCAAGCCGCATACCTTGTACCGAGGCCACGTATGCTGCTTCGGGCAACCCGGTTAAAGTGAGTGAGTGAGGAGGGTTCACAAGGCTTTATTCCAAACCTAAATAAATTTGAGAACACACAATGTCATCCAAAAACACGATCATCACAACTGACAGGGTGATTAAGCGGTCTGATGATAATAGGCCAAAGTTCATGCGGAATGATGAAGTAATGGAAATTTGATTTTTATTCATCAATCCATTCAGTTGCTGGGGTTAATTTAGATGTATTTCCAAACAGCAAGTACTTTTCTTGGTTTCCCATTCTGGTTAGATAGCATCTGTGTTTTACTGCCAAAATTTTAGAAGAAGAGAAAGAAGGAAAGGAAGAGTTCATCGGAAAATAATGCGGTAAATGTCCACAAGAGTTCTTTTGTCTTCATCAAATAGAAGTGACATTTTTTTCGTTTCGAAATTGAAGCCATTTCAGTCTTCATCTAGCTCGAGCTCTGAATCAAGTGTTTCAGAGAAGACCAAGATGCAAGTTTTGCCGATAGCCGCTAAGAAAACTGTAGGTTTCTTAGTGCTTATTATATCTCACTAAAAACTATCAAAACGCTCATACTCAACAATTGCCTCCGTGTCGAAGTCGCAAAACTTGCTGCTTCTTGTTTCTTGTTTGGAGTGCCAGGAGTTTTGAGTGTCAAAAACAGAAGTTTGGCGCAAATATCAGAATGATCAAGAGTCACGAACTCCTCTTCTAAGCTCATTTCTTAAAAGGGAAGGATACCAAATGACAGTGGGTTTTCAATGTGACTCGCATGTCATTATATGAAATCGGGGTCGCTGAATCTAAATGTGATGTCTCCAGATGCACAATGGCAAATAAAAGAAGTTATGGACGCTTTTGCCTTTGCATACTCATATCATCCGAACAAATGCTTCTCGGACGATACCGATGGTAGTAGTCGTGGTATAGTGGTAAGTCTCTCGCTCCATAGGAAGATCCATCCTGGTTCGATCCCCATCATCAAAGAATGTTTCGCATTTTCCCAACGTGTTCATTATTTGCTTAAAACGCCCTTTTGCTACATTGTTTAAAGTCCCTCCATCCGGATTTCCACCTTTATCATGTTTCACGTCGTTCCGAGTTGCATTCTTGACTTTTCGTTTTTGACACCAACTTGATTACAGATATGCTGGAAAAATTTATTGCCATGTGTGGTAATCTACTACGAAATGCGTAAACCAAAGAAGCTGCTCACAGTGAGAACAGCGAAAGAAAAGAAGTTCCCCACATCCTGCACATTCACAAGGTCCATTTAAATCGGAGGAGAACGGTATTGAATGGGTGTTTCAAACGGACCCGGATGTCCACCAAAGTATCCAGCTGCATATCAAGCGTATGCTGCTCTCATTGTGAGCAGNGCAGTGAGAACAGCGAAAGAAAAGAAGTTCCCCACATCCTGCACATTCACAAGGTCCATTTAAATCGGAGGAAAACGGTGTTGAATGGGTGTTTCAAACGGACCCGGATGTCCACCAAAGTATCCAGCTGCATATCAAGCGTATGCTGCTCTCATTGTGAGCAGCTTTTCTGCTTTGCGTATATCGTAGTAGATTACCACACATGGTAATAAATTTTTCCAGCATATCTGTGGTCATGTTGGTGTCAAATTGAAAAGCCAAGAATGCAACTCGGAGCGAAACACGACGAAGGTGGAAATCCGGGTGGGAGTGCTTCAAATAATGTAACAAAAGGGCGTTTCAAGCAAATGATGAAAACGTTGGGAAAATGCAGAAGGTTCTTCTGGTGACGGGGATCGAACCAGGATGGATCTTCCTATGGAACGAGAGGCTCACTACATACTACACATATATAATACATACACATATAATACATACTCACTACTACTACACCACTACGCACCGCTGGTGGCTCTAAAGCAGCACTGGCTCAAAATAATGTGAGCGCGGCGCGGGAAAACCCTCACATCTTTTTGCATTCTGCCAAGACATGCATATATCTTATCTATAGAGTGAGCTACTTATCACTACTTATCACTGTAGCACAGCGTACCATCAACATCGNCAGAAGTCGTAGAGTAGATAGGCGGAGCGCTCCACACGTCTTAGATTTACCCACACCGGTTGCGGCGTTGGCCAGCCAGCCTTATCTGTAAGATCGATAAGAATGAAATGAAATTCAATTCTGGAATGTGTTTCGAATCTGTTGGTCACGGCACACATACATATAAAAGGCATAGTGTGCTTTTTCTTTACCCTGGGCCTACAACAGTTTGCAAAAGGTTTTCGGGCAGATTTCTTGCACAAATCTCACTCTTTTGCATTTTTGAAACGACTTTCTTGAAGGTCGAATCTGCAACCTCGATTTACAAGAAGGATTTTCTTCGAGAATGACGTTGCTAATACTGGGAGCGAGAAGAAGAAAGACAGCTTATTTCATACAAACCGCGACATTTCAATGACTTTTTGTAGGCGGTAGTCGCAGTAGTACAAAATCTTTGGAGAATAATAAGAAAGTGATTGTGCTTATACTGAATGTCGCTTACGTAATTTTCCACTTCTTCCTTTACTGAGTATGAAGTGCTGAATTAAATGATCCCAATAGTGAGGATAGAAAAGATCCATTTCCTCCAGAATCTGTAGCACGCATTACCGCAGCCTCTGATTTCCATGAACCTCAAATTTGATAGTGCTTTTTGTTCGATATCTGTGTAACTCGAAAGTAAATGACAACTTCAATCTTTTCCATTTTCACTGAAAGCAGATTGNGAGAGTTGGTGTTTATTGGTCTGTGTTTATCAGGTCATGCACAAGATAAGATGAGAGTGGGTATGTTCCAGAGACAGGCGAAGGGGAAAGAAGGGCAGGAGACAGGACGGATGGATGGAGTTGGGTCCCACGGTGTGATAAGGGGAGGCTGGCGTCCAGAAGCGGGGAAACGCCCGGGGACGGGTCCAACGGTGCGATAAGGGTGCGCCGGCGTCCAAAAGCGGGGAAACACCTGGAGATGGGTCCAACGGTTCGATAAGGGTGCGCCGGCGCTAAAAGGTGGAGCCGCGCTTGCAGCCAGGTCCAACGGTCCTGTACAAAGTTGAAAGACGACACCCTACTGTTACAGAGCATCGGAGCCCCAAAGCGTGAGATTGCGAGAAACGGGAGTTTTGACAAAGGTAGAATGATCGTTGTGGTGTGAGGATGATGCCACAAATAGGCAACGCGAGCGAAGCGAGCAAGAAAAGAAGCCTGAAAGTCCGGCGTCAGCCGGACGATCAGGCTGGTAATGTAACAAAAGGGCGTTTCAAGCAAATGATGAAAACGTTGGGAAAATGCAGAAGCTTCTTCTGGTGACGGGGATCGAACCAGGATGGATCTTCCTATGGAACGAGAGGCTCACTACATACTACACATATATAATACATACACATATAATACATACTCACTACTACTACACCACTACGCACCGCTGGTAGCTCTAAAGCAGCACTGGCTCAAAATAATGTGAGCGCGGGGCGAGAAAACCCTCACATCTTTTTGCATCCTGCCAAGACATGCATATATCTTATCTATAGAGTGAGCTACTTATCACTACTTATCACTGTAGCACAGCGTACCATCAACATCGAGAAGCGTTCGTTCGGATGAGTATGCAACGGAAATACGTTCATACCTTCTTTCGTCTTGCGATTTAGCACCTGGGGACAACATATTTAGAATCAGCGTCCCCGATTTCATATAGTGACATGCGATTCACATTGGAAACCCTCTGTCATTTGGTATCCTTCCCTAGTTAATTTATGTCCGAATAGGAGGCATTGTTGCCAGTAAGCCGTGCCGTCATAAGGTTTAATAATGTCAGCGGCCAACAAGCATTTCAGTTTTAACATATAATTTTAATAATGAAATGAAATGGAAGCTCGGAAAACAAAGATGATGAAAAGAAATGTGTGTACTTATGAATGCATCTCTAGGTAACTGAATATGCGGAATATGAAACAAAAATTACGTGATTGACTACGTATTAATTCAACCAGGATGACGATGATGCTAGCCAAAATAGGATGTTTAGATCATGCCTGGTGCAGTTGTAAAACAACGCCGTCAACCACCATGGTATAGTGTTCGCATCCTCGAAGAAGAGAGACCCGATCTGGCTGGAGCTAACGGCAAGATTAACCTAGAGGTATTACTTGGCCTATCCTGTGTATGTGTGTCTATCTGTGCAAAAGAACCAGCCATTGTTGTCAAAAACTAGCTACACCACCATGTTCAGCGCGTCAACTGGAAGGTAATTTTTCACCGCACGAGTCGTTCTCGAGATGTATACATGAATGAGCTTTCGACAACAGCGGAACCCGGGAGGCGTCTTGAAACCACTGGGCATGATGTTTATGTGATAGAGGAATGTTTGGCCAAGAATTTTGGAATTCTTGGCAGATTGTTGGAAATGATCGGTACCTCTCCAGAAGCGGAGTGCAGTTGTTGCGTTGTTTTTCACATGATAACCAATTGCTTCATACATTAAACATACATATGTATATATGGCATTTGGACGTGGGCGTGTCCCTGTCCAGTGTGCTTCTTCCAAGCATGTTTCGGGCTCGCTCCTACTCTTCTTCTTTATCTTAGATATTGTCGACTGCTCGTAGAATTTCTCCCACCCTCTTCCGCAGATTGTAGTCCGTCCCCTTTTCCAACACCTTCGTCTGAATCGCGGACTCGAACTTTCTGAAGATCATATTCATCAGCCATCTGTGGTCCACATTTTTGCCCTCGTTCCTCAATTGGATCACAGTTGTAGCCATTTCGTTCGAAAAGGTGCGTTGTACTGGCGTGGTACTATCCCTTAATCTGTATATGTAAAAACAAATAAAAATGAATGTCTGTGTGTGTATATGTGTGTGTATGTGTGTATGTGTGTATATGTATGTTCCGAATAGAAATCGCGGAGAGTTAACCGATCGGGACCAAACTTTGCACACATATACAACTTAGGNGATATGACTATCATTTTGCACCAATTTGATTAATTTTTTATACCGGTTATTCTGTTTCCGTGCGGGGGTGACGAAAGGGCTACCGAGAATACTCAACATGATGGTCATCGAAATGTTCGTGGGCAGTTCGAGTGAATGTATTAGTATCAATAACTATCCGCATCAGTGTGAAAAGCCGGGGGTAGAGAACTCCCGAGCGAAGTCGGGTATACCGTCTAGTCTGTATATATAAAAATGAATGTCTGTGTGTATATGTGTGTGTATGTGTATATGTGTGTATATGTATGTTCCGAATAGAAATCGCGGAGAGTTAACCGATCGGGACCAAACTTTGCACACATATACAACTCAGGCAGGCGGAGGTTTTAGGCTACTTTAGATTATCGATTGATTTATCAATTTATCGATTTTGTTGATTTTTCGCCATTTTTGCCCCAGGACCAGTAAGGACATGTCTGCTGGGGTTATCCGATATGCCGAACACGAATATGACAACCGTTTTGTACCAAGTATTGATTTATCGATTTTATTGATTTCTCGCGATTTTTGATTACGGGTCGGTGAGGACACGTCTACTGGGATTATCCGATACGCTGAACACGAGTATGACTACCGTTTTGCATAAAGTATTGATTTTTCTCTATTTTTGCCCACGGGTCGTTGAGGTCATGTCCACTGGGATTCTTCAATACGCTAAATACAAATGTGACAATCACATTCCACGAGAGCACAGAGTTATCGATTTTGTCGATGTTTCTGCCTTCACTTAGTGATAAGTAAGAGCACGTTCACTGGGGTTCTCCAACACACTGAACGTGAATATAGCAAGGATTTTGGAAGAATTTGCCAACAAAACAGCTTTTCCTGATTTCTGACAGAGGTGAATGAAAGAGGATTTTTGGGCTGATCAAGAAATGATGAGGACTATGAAAGGATCGTTGGTTTTAACAGTTGTCGTCATCAGCGTTAAACTGCCGGGAGAAATGG